>BQNB010071253.1:4474-32829 GCA_026074375.1 Tanacetum coccineum | reverse complement strand
TATACAATGTTGATCTTTCTTTTCTGGAAACAGTTTATATATTCATTAATCAAGGTAAATGAGTGATCAAGATGGAGGGTTCGTATATCGTTTGGCCAATCTTCTTTCCATGACTCACAATCTGTTAGACGATTGATCAGAGCTGTTAGCAAGCATCACGTTACCATAGTTTTGGTGCATCAGTTTTAGGTTTTCTAAAGGTTGCGCGATGTGCTAGTCATTAGTGACAAATTTACAAAGATTGCATTTTCCGTTTGGTTCCATGTGTATTGTTTCTCTCATAGATATGTAACTTCAAGTATTTTTAACTTTACAGCATATTTTAAAGGAACTATAGATAACAAAAATGACCATTTATCAAAACCATGAATAAAGTGAGGTTAAATTCGTGGGAAAATTAAACGTGATGTGTTCATGGATTTTATTCTCGAAAATGCAAAGTCTATATAAAGTAGTGATTTTTAATAATGTCAATGTAGCATACTTTTATTAAAAATACTACTCGTATTATGCGAACAGCTTATAGGATTCACATATGATTTAATTTAGTTGTGTTGTGGTGCTTTTACTTTTTTATGTTATTTGCATGTTTAGTAAATTAAATATCACAATTGACTCAGTGGTGTTGTTAGGGGAGATGGCAAAGGCTCATTCTACCTTAAGCTTAGGTCATCAGTTCGATTCTTCCTAAAGCTATTACTCCTAGCAGCATCATTTTTTAACTAAAACTATTTGGCTGATCAGCATCATTTTTTTGTCAAAAATACACAGGGTTCAATGATAGAGAAGTATAAACGGTGAATAATCAATTAAACCAAAAGTAAATGTTTTTATTAACTAAAACTACATATATTGTTATGGAAAAAAACAATGAAACTAAAACTGCAACTACAATTAAGTCAGTTTTTTATGAACATGAAAACCAAGGACGTAATTAGGGGTTTCTCGACGTCACGGGACAACGATAGATTTTACTTCATAGTAATAATTTTCGTACAAAAACACCAAATTCTCCAAAATAAGCATCGAGTCCCAATGCATTGTGTTTGTAGTTATTGCTTGTAATTGTATTGTTGCTTTTAGCTTTTTTAACCCATCCCTATGCCATGTAATTATGTTATCCTTAGACCTCAAATAAAAACATTCTTCTTGTTGTCATGACTTTAATCAATGTTTTGAAAACCAGGTCTCTAATTGACCCGATCGAGTCAGCGAATCACCGGGTTATCGGTTCAACCGATTCGACCACCGGGTCAACCCAGTCTTTTAAAAAAAAAAATTGCAATGATACAAAAAATGTATAAATCATGATTATTCTATATATTGAGCTTAAAAGCCATTTACTAACAAATATAATATGTAAAAATAAAATTATGTCGCAAATCTATATAATTAACTTGCCTTATTTGTAAAAGGAATATGTAACAAACCAAAACCCGTTCGGGTCTCGAGAACCGGGTTGACCCGGGTCACTTCAAACGTGGTGAGTTTAGCCGGGTTTCAAAAATATGTTTCATTGAGTTTTTAATTTGGGCACCTGCTATAAATCACAAGTCTGTTAAAAACGATGATAATATCTTCTTAGTTTGGACGTCGAACTGTGGAAGTAAGCTTTGAGTTGCAGGAAGTGAGCAGGAGTTACAAAGGAAGAAGAAAAAGTTTAAGTGAGAAGAAGACTTCTCTTTATTGGGAATATAAGTCTTCGAGTATAAAAGTATTTTAAAGATATAATAGTACAAATACTACTATAAAATATAAGGGTCCGTTTGGTTTGTAGATGGGTTTAGGATTAAGATTTGGATTTGGATTAGAATTTAGATTTGAATTTGGATTTGATAAAAATAAATGAAGAGAGAGAAAATATATTATTAAATATAAAAAAATGTGTTAAAATTTTATTAAATTGAAAAATAAAATTGTTATAAAAGAGAGATAGAGAGAATATGAAAAACCGGGCCTACAAAAAATGAAAACCCACCTAATGTATTAGGACAACTTCAAACCCCGTAGTAGCCCCAAGTGTCATTACCCAACCTATAAAACTTCTTCTTGGGTTTTGAAACAAACGAGTGTTTTTACAATCTAAAGTCAAATCCAAAACCTATGGGTGCCAACCAAACGGGCCCTAAATAGTACTGACTTTTCTCCATATTATGTTTGCTTAATGGGCTAACTACTACCGAAATTTTGTACAAATATGATCATATTCTGTTTCTTTTTACATACTCCATTTAAATGTTGTGTTTCTTGTTTTTATAGCTTATAAACAAAAGTTTTCTTATTCTGAATGGTAAATAAAAGTTGTCTATATGGACTAACAAGATAGTTTATTTTTTAGAGTTAATTGCATTTTTGGTCCCTGTGGTATGGCCAAATTGCAGGTTTGTGACCCTAACTTTTGAAATTGCAGTGATGGTCCCTATTTTTAAGTTTTCGTTGCAAATTTGGTCCTGGGCCGGGACAAAACCTGCAATTTGGCCAAACCACAGGACCAAAAATGCAACCCAAAAGGGCCAAATCTGCAACCCAAACTTGAAAATAGGGACCATCACTGCAATTTCGAAAGTTAGGATCAATTTGGCCATACCACAGGGACTTAAAATGCAATTTACTCTTTTTTTTATGGAAAATAGGTTGATCTAATAAATGGTTCAAGTTTTATAAACTTTTATAAAGATAGAAATATATCTTTATAGAAATAAATGGTTCGAATTCGATTATTTGTGTCGGAAAAAAAAATGTTATTGCAATCTCAAAATATTTGAGCCCCCCCCCCCCCCCCCCGCCCCCCCCCCCCCCCCCCCCCCCCCCCCCCCCCCCCCCCCCCCCCCCCCCCCCCCCCCCCCCCCCCCCCCCCCCCCTCCCCCCCTTAACAAAAATTATTGGCTCCGCCCCTGTTCTCCACTATGTGAATCTCGCGACAATGGTGATGTTTCAGCTTCAAGGTTGCATTGTAGATTAACTGTGGTCGACGTCAAGTTCATCAAATCCCATCTGCTTACATTTTAGTTCAAGTAGTCAATTAAGCTAGCTTGTAAGCTTTTTTCATAATGCAGTTTTTTTTGCTATGATTATTCATATGGCGTGCCAAGAAAAATCTCATTGTATCAACAGATTGTAAGTTGTAAACTTGTGAGCTCAATGAACATTCTTGATTTTAATCATTAGCAAGATTTATTGGCTGGAAGTATTTCATAAAAAAAAAATTTAATTAATTTTATTCACATAGAGCCATGTTCTTTAATATAAAACATGGCTCTATAATAGCGAATGGAGCCCGTTTTCTATTTGCTTCTCCAATAGAGTCCCCTCCCCTTTAAGCCCAGTATGAAAAAAAACGTGGCTTTAATTACCCTTTACCCAACCGGCCTCTATGCCTTTTTTTTGTAGCAGTTGCATTTTCCGTTTGGTTCCATGTGTATTGTCTCTCATAGATATGTAACTTCATGTATTTTTAACTTTAAAGTATATTTTAAAAGAACTATGAATAGAGTGAGGATAAATTCATTCAAAAATAAGGTTTCGTAAATAGGAAAATAATTTATCCTTTTCGTACCTATATGTACAATAAATATTCTTTCAACTTTCTCATTGTAGTAAAGGTTTTGGAGTGGATTTGTTTACTTTATTAGTTACTGTTTTATTTTATATGATTGATGTATTAGATGATAATTATGGCCCAAACCCGGCTTGGGTTTGGGTCCATTAGGGTTTCTAGGTTATTGTCCTTATAAATATTTGATGAATAATACAAAACATCCTACGGTGTTTTTATTGTCTAACATAGTATTAAAATGGGTAACGTTGAGCTGCCTCCCCTAAACCACCCTGTCAAACCCCACCCTTAATTATTAATCTAAACCCTTAAACTAATTTCCCTTTGGTTTAATCTCAAGAGCCGATGCGTGAAAGAAAAGATGAATTGAGGAAGAGAGTTAGCCGATGTGTGAGAATCGTCATGTGAAAGAAAGACGAATTCAAGAGGCTTTCTTAGGTTGGTCGGCACTATCCTAACTTGAATTTGGATCCCAGTGGAATCGCATGTTAATTTCCGAGAGCGTGTTTATATATTCATTAAAAAAAAAAAATTATACTATTGTTTTTTAATGTTTAGTTTGATGCGAGTATTTCTGCTTTGTGTTAACCAGTCAATTAAAGTCGATCATTTGTACGGTTTTGTTACCAGTCGACTAAAGTTGATCGTTGGTATGATTTTGTTACCAGTCGACTAGTCGATCGTTGGTACTGCTTTGTTACCAGTCGACTAAAGTGGATCGTTGGTACGGTTTTGTTACTAGTCGACTAAAATTTATATTTTTATTATTATTAATGTTTTTTTATTTTTTCTTTTTCTTGTCTAGTATTAGTTCTACAGTCCAGCTTTTATTGTCGAACTTCGCCGCTCGGAACTGTGGGGAGAAGTATTAGATTGATAAATATGCCCAAACCGGCTTAGGTTGGGTCCATTAGGTTTCCAAGGTTATTGTCCTAGATTAGTATCTGACATGATAATACAAACATCTGAGCGGGGGTTTTCACAATCGTCATAATGTTTGTTTTACTAGTTAAAGTTCATGAAACTTAGTTGAATAACACTTTAAAAAAATGCTTAGTTTCTTTATAACCCAGCTATACTATTTCAACACCGTCTTTTACACTGTGTTCTCGAGTTCAATTTTGAAAGGAAAAGAAAGAAAACTTAAGTAAATTTGTGTTCTTGAGTTTTTTTAAGGAAGGAAAAGAAGGAAAATGAAAAGAAATTTTTGCCTAAAACTTTCCTCCCAAAAATGGGAGGAAATGAAAGGAAAGTAACATTTTATATGTCAAAAGACATAATTGTCCTTGCTTTTTTAACTTGAAACCTATCAAACAAGGGTATAATTGTAATTGAATCAACTTTTTTCCTTTCTTTTCCTTCAACTCAAGAACACAAATATTTTTATTAACTACTTCAAATTTTCTTTCCTTTACCTTTCTTTTCTTTTATTTTACTTTCTTTTCTTATGGTTTAAAACTCGAGAACGCAGCGTTGGTGGGTAATAATAATTATAAACATGAAACTAAATAAATTGATCAAGAGAAAAAAGAGCACATGATACGTACTGTAATAGTGTTGTACATGGGATGGGCTCTATTACCACAACTTATCTACCATTGGGCCTGATTTTTAGCCAATTTCAATGGCCCCATTTATATGTATTGATTTATACATAAAGGTAGGGTGTTGATCGGTTCGGTTAACTGGTTATTCGGTTTGTTCGGCTCGGTTAACCTGAAAACTGAACCGAACCGAACTAGATTTCAACCGAACCGAAAACCGAATTTGAATTAGGTTCGGTTTTCGGGTTGACCCGAACTACACTATCAATTTAAAAAAAACTACATAAATACTTAGCAAAAAATTTATTTCAAGAAAAAAGTGTTTTTTTATATTAGGATAAAATTTTATTCATCTTTTTATATATATAAATTTATAAAAAATATATATATTTATATAAAATCGGTTTTCGATTCAGACTGCCAAACCCATATCCTGAGGACCAAATTCATAGTTCGGTTTGGTTCGGTTTTCGCAAATTTGTTTCGGTTATTAGTTCGGTTTGGTTATTTTCGGTTTTTGGTTTATTCAGTTTTTTCGGTTTTTCTGCTCACCCCTACATAAAGATACTACTATGTGAACAACTTATACGAGATATAAACAGATGGGATCCAATTTAATTTTGATGAGGTACATTTACATTTTTGATATATAATACATTTCGAAATGCATATAGCTCAAGTGAGATTGTTTGGAAGAATGACAAATGCTCTTTCTACATGAAACTTAGGTCATGTGTTCCAGTCTTATCAAAGCGCTTGTTCCAATTCATTTATTCTTTTTAATAATCAATTAATTTTAATTTTATTATTTCATATATGCTAGCTTTAACATGTGGTTTATGATATTTGATTATTTTTAACCAAACAATCAATAAAATTGTGGGCATCTCCTTTGCATCAAAACTAATTAGCTTATCACTTCCGATTAATAATTAACTTTCTAGATATGTTTTTATCTTTATACAAGTGGTTGATTGATATGGTAATATGTTGATTATTCGATCAATGGTTAAAAAAGACGAAAGCAATGCTTGGTTTGAAAAGTACCTAGCTGAGACTTAAGTTAGTCATATGTTTTAAGAATCAACATAGGTACCAAGTCGGTCTTTTATAGACCATCTGTTGTTATGAAGGATGTATTCGAGGGGGGTGGGTGGTGTTAAAAATGGCGCCCAAAATTAAAAAAAAAATCAAAATTTTAAAATTCAATGTGCACGAGGAGTGTGCAAGTTACTTCTAACATTTAATATGTCCTCTACATTCTTCTCTTTTTCACATCTCAATAAATATAGATGACAAAATGACTTTTCTACTTCATAAAAGTAATGGTGTGTGATGAAAGATTATCTGAAAGAATAAAACTTTTGATCTTTTATAGTTTTACTTTGTCAGAGAGCCGAGGAAGTAAAGAGATGGTCGGTGAAAGAATACTAACTTTACAATTGGTTGGGTGGAGCTTAACTCATCATAATACAATTGTTTTAGTAGCTAGTGCATGTTCTCTTTTAAGTACCTAAACTTTATTTTACATATATACATTTAGCATTTTGAATGCAGACAAAAAAGACATTGGACTTTTCATAGTGCTCATTCGGCCCACCTACAATGTAACTGGGCAAAATGTAAATATGAATAGTGTTTAAAACAGAAGAGTGGATAAAAAGTTACAAATGGGCCAATTTCACTTGTCCATTAGGCTTTGATCAACTATGTCCATTTTATCAAAGTTAACAACTTTTATGAAGGGTGACATTTCGACAACAATTGTGTTGGACACTGTTGACATTTCAAAAACTAAATTAAACAAACATTCACATTATATATAAAAAAGATATATACAAATAATTAGAGTAAGATACACGCATCACTTTGTTAATTATATGTAGAAGTTTCTTAAATCATGTTCGCAAAAATGAAACTAAACTTCTCGCCAAAATGAAAATGTGTATGCTATGTTCAGAGCTTCTCGACTCTGTCAATAAATATCGACTTTATACAGGAAGCGTTTTGGCCGACATATAATATTAGTTGTCGTGTCATTATCAAGATTTCACATGTCGCCAACCATCGGCTAACACTTTTTACTTTCTTTTCTTGCCTCAATTGTCCGGCCCACCTATTGTTACTGTATTTTAATTATAGACAGTAGTTATGAATAAAAAAACCCCTCAAATATAAAAAATCAACATACATTAATCCATGACTTAATGAGAAAAACATTTACACACAATACTTAATAATAAAGTAGCACCGTCGCAACGCATGAGTTATTTTTCCGCTCGTTTTACATACAAAGATTAACTGAAACGTGATCATAATAATACTGAATTAGGCTAAAAATCAAGCCCAATGATAGATGAGTTGTAGTGTTGTACTAATAAAGCCCATCCATGTACAAAGTACAAACAATCAAACATATCCTACACTATTCAAACATTTAACATAGTACTACAAAGAGATTTGATATATGAACCTAATTAAATAGACCTAAATATATGCCTAAAATCTTATTGATTCATTTTTTTCATGCATTTAATTATCAATTCAACATTTTAAATTATTCCAAATGTACCCTATCATCAATAAGTAATTACAAATTTCTTTTCTTTAAACCGTCGAATCTGGTCTCCGCCAAATAATTTTGCGCTGCAGTTTAGACGTCGCTAGGAACCTCTTTTGCTTCATTTGAAATACGCCATATTTATTACTAACTTTTTGTTTCTGTTAGTGTCGATAGGAGCAAGAGTCACACAAACTAAAATTTATTAATCGATATACCCATCTATGACGTGTAATCTAAACCAGAAATATAGAAAGGGTATTTTCAATGTTTGAATTGCATACACTTTAAGTATTGCATCCACTTTAAACATCATTGGTATGGATTATTATTTTAAAATATTATTACTAAATCGTGTCACTACTATTAACTATAGTATACGTCTATACTATTTTTTCTCTCTTTAACAGACAAGTATATTATAACTATTGTTCTTTTTTCCTTGACACACATCAACGGTATGAAGTTATTTGCATCAAAAATCGGTTTGAAAATGAGAGAATATAACACTTGAAACTGGAAAGCTAATTGAGTGGGTATATTTGGAATAACATAAAATGTTGAGTTGGTATTTAAATGCATGAAAAATGAACCAATAAGATCTTTAGGCCTATATTTAGGTCTATTTAATTAGGCCCACGTATCATTTTTCAATTTTTTTTTCTACTTAATACATGACACTTTCAATTTGTAGTAAATGAGACACGTATTTACAACATGATACTCCCGATTGCCATTTAACAACTTATACAATTATAAAAAAATGTGACACATGATTATGCCACATACATATTTACATTGCTAAAATACAACAAGACAAAAAAATAATGTCATATTGACATACAACTTTGTGTGTCAAAAAAGTTAGTGTGCCACTTAGCTTGCATCATGAAATCAAGTGTGTCAAAAAACTTAAGTGTGTCAAAAAACTTTGTGTGTCACTTGAATTGAATCATGAAACTATCATATGAAATCTAGTGTGTCAAGTAACATATGTAGTGACACATTAAAGTTTTAGTATATTTGTAGCGGCATTCAATTTCTTAATACATTTATGGTGACACACCAAAATTTAGTAGTATATTTTTATTGACACATTTTTATTGACAAATTGAGTCTTTTGACACACTAGGTAAGTTTTTTGACACATTTTTTAGTATGTTTCTGACACATTTAATTTTATCATAATAAAATATCAACGCAAATATTAAAAGGACAAAAAGTAAACTGAAACACAACAAAAACTCATTTCTACCTATATATGGGGCAAGGCATGAAATATTTCATGATGACTAGACATGGTGACATGGCAATTTAATGCTGACTGGAAATGATGACTCAAAGGGCATAATGGGAACATTTTGGTGACTAGGCAATAATAGTGTAAAGGCCGAGGGTATTTTGGACAATTAATTCCTGCCATAAAGCTTTGCTACATTTTCGCCTCTTTCATTCTTCAGTTACAACTTCAAACCCTAATATCTCTCCCATTCAAATCAAACATTCCTAACTTATCATCACAAAATCAACAAGATCAACAAAAGCGGGCAATCAATTCATTCCATGTTTCTGGATCATAAACTTTGTCGTATGGTTTGGTGAAATATTAGGGGTTTTTTTTTCAACCTTCAATTTCATGTATTTATTCTTGATTTCAAATTTTAAATCATATGATTATCCATAAACGCTTGCGGTTTTTGTAGATCGGATTGATGATTCAGAGTGTAATTAGCAACAATTATTATAAGGTATGTTCAATTATGATTTTCCGTTTAAATTAATCTTTTTCATTCAGAAGTTTAATAAACCTTATTGCGCAAAGCCTCTTAAGTGTATGATGATTCTTGGTAAATTTAAAAAGTTTTTGAAATCATGTAACTATCAAAATTGTTAAAAAGCCTTTATATGTGTTTTCTACAAATTAAATCAAGTCCTAGTTACTGATGATGCACAAACGAATTCAATCTGATTTTTAAACTTTTTATCAAGACACAATAATCATACGCTTTCTGTAAGGTATGTTTATTTAACAATTTTTGTTTAATGGTTTTTGCTAATTAGTTTGGATGAAAAAGTGACTATGATGTTTTGGAAAAGGCGTTTTGCGGATTTTGATAATACCAATGTGTAACCTGCTCGGAAAGTGTGATCCCAAACACCCCTTGCTATAAAATTTGCAGATAAGTAGTTATATTAAATAAAACTGTTTATGTGCAAAAAAACAAGCAGATATACACCTAAATATTAGAATATGCATTCCCAAACACTAATCTTTCCTTGATATTCATATATTGAAGAACATGTTTATTGTATTATTTCTTTTGTCGAAAGCTACTCTTATGTACTCAAAGGCCTTTTAAGACTATTGCAATAATATCAGATGATGTTTACATTCCACGAGGTGTATTTGCATAGCAAAAAGAAATCCTTCTTTGTTCACCACATTTGCCCTTGTGGCTATCTTTTCAGCTCTTATCGAGAGGTATAGTTGAGTTGTTCTAAGTTAAGCTCCTTTTTAATGTATTAAGATTCATACATTTAACTTCTTTGTTGTTAATTACATTTCCTTTTTAATTTCCCAGGTCAAATATGTTATGTTTCTCACATTGAATCCGGCGATGTTTACTGTGGCAGTGGAAGCATTTCTAAAGACATGTTAGTGCGAATCACGTTTGATGTCATTTGTCATCTCTTCACCAAAGGTTCATTTTTCCAGACTTACATTACTTTTGTTTAGTAAACATCATCAGTTTTTATTTCTAAGCAGCATTCTTCTTTGATTTTAGATTTCAAAATTGCATGCTCAAATAAGCTACAAGATGGCGTCTTTTTTTACTGATCTTACCTGCGAACAAGGAACCTTGATCACCGAGTAAGTTAAATATCTTTGGGCATCATATCGTTAAGGGATAACAATAGAATATACCCTTTTTATACATGTATCATACATCTATGTAAATCTTGCACCTTTTTTAGTTTGTCGCTATGGCCGTCTTAGAATGAGTTAGTTTTTTGCATATGCATCATCTATAAATTTTGTATCTTTTCATGGAATGGTATCTCACACATCCATATTTTATTACTTTACAGTAACGAGGATAGGCGATGCAGTGTGCCTCCAAATTTCCCAGCACGTTTTCATCCATCAGATGTCCTCAAATTTGGTCGAAATAAAAAGGTAAGACAGATGGTGAGCTATATAGGTAGAAATATCTCTGGCTTCTCGACTTAATTGATTGATATATTGCCCAAAGTCTATATGTTTTTTGCTTTTTTTTCATATTCCATCCCAATCCCTCCTATTTCACTAGGCCTGTAGTTAGCATCACGAAAAAGCACACCTCGGATAACACCTCTTGGATCACCTCCAAGGCTATTAGCATCAGGATTCCTAAAGAAGGTGTCCAAGGCTGGTTCTCCAAGAACACACTCTATATCTTTTGGACCTCCAAGAGGTGTGGATGCTCGATTACTGCATATTTTAGTTTCATATTTTTGTTCTTGATATGGCATTATAGTTTTATTAAAATTCACATTATACCAGCATACTATAAATAAATAACCCATTAACGCAATGGGTGATGCCACTAATGTTAATTTCTTTGTGCTTATTGCAGGACGGATCCGAGTGGATGTTTCAGACAAGTAAGGTAATGTGCTTTAACTGCTATTCTAATAGTGAAAATAAAAAATCCAAAAAGCGGTTCCTTTAATGAATCTGACCCTTCAAACTTGCTTACAGATATAGTCATTTTTAAACTATGATTCGAACCACCTTAGTAACTAATTACTTTATATCTCTTAAGTAGTTGAATATGCACTTACATACTTGCATATAAACCAATCCCATTCATACCAGATTTGTATAGGAAGGATTTATATGATGGAACATTTAGCTTGCTTAGTGAAAAGGGATACAAATTTTTAAGCTTTAGGCAGCTAAAAATATTAGCATGTTACATGTTCTTTTGAAACAAATGAGAATTTTTGAAAGTGTTTCTTTCAGTGTAATGGGTTGTACGGAATTGCTGAAGGACAAAATTATAAGACTTCAAAAAACAATTCAGGCCTGATAAAAAAAAAGTTAGCTAAAAATATGTCGGGTCAAAGTAGGTTGAAAGTGTTACAAAGTGCGTTTTTAATGCATAAATCTTCATTAATTTTACAAAAAAATGAATCTAGAGTTGGGGCATTATTGATATTGATCAGAAAGGATTGGACCAGAAAGTATCATCTATATAATATTTATTAGGGACCGAGGGAAGGCAGAGGTGAAGGATGGGTGCCGGTTGTGCGGTGCGAGTGTGAGTGCAAGGGGCTTTGTCGTGGAGATGAGGGATAGATATGCGAGAGAGTGCGTATGTAGCACGTGGGAAGCAGAGGGTGTGGTTCTTATATAGTGTCTCCTATATTCTGGGATTGGTAGGAGCCGCGGAATATGAGGCAGGGCAAGACGCTGTGGACGCATCCCATTATTAGCGGCCTGTCTGGCCAACTCTAGTCAGCGATACGCATTGCAATATGCGATTCTGCTCCATATAAACCACGTCATGCAAAGGTCACAGCTGCCAAAGAGACAGAGGTGCGACAAAATACATTTCTTTTATTTTCTTTGAAAGTTAACATCATGGTCATACAATTAACTGCTATAATATGTTCAAACTGAATGTTTTGACCTGTTTATCTATGCATGGTTTATATTGGGTTATCTTATACCTCTATAAGTTACTTAGAGGTTTAGTAACTGATGCTTAACATTACTATACAATCAATGTAGTCGAGAAAACTAGAAATTATGTAGTCCAGAAAACTACAAGAAACCGAATGAATATATATATATATATATATATATATATATATAAAATATATATAATATATATATAATAATAAAAAAATGAAAATGGATGAACCATATAAATGAAACTATTTTAGACTTAATTAGTTAGATAAATGAAATTGAATGAATGTACCGTTTTTACATATATTTGTGTTTGGCCAAACACTTCTTTAACGTTTCAATAATATTACAATATATGCTTTTCTACTTTTGTTTCATTGTTATGTGTTTTCTTTTTCGAAGCTAGCCCGCCCATCTGGGCGGGCTATGAAACTAGTTACTTATATGATGCACTAATAATAAAGTGTCACCAAAGTTAAAAGACAAAATAACAAAAATTGAAAACCTTTATATATAAGTTAACTAAAATTGAAAGCCTGTTAATTATTTGATGCAATAGGCGTGGTTTTGCTATTGGGATAAATGTGACATGAATTAGTCAACTCAAGACTTAAATAAAGTGGTTAAAAGAATTTTAAATAAGTAGTTACAAAAGAAATGTTTAATGACTAGAATACCCATATTAGTCAAATGACATATTTTACACGATTAACCCTTTTTATCCTTTTTATTATAAAAAACTTTTCATTTGATCCAAACTCATTCTAATGATACTAAAATACTTATTCATTCAAGATTAAACCCAACATTCACCCCCTTAATCTTGATGCCTTTCACGGTCTGGGCTCCTGCGATCATAATCACGAACAAGGTCTCGGTCACATACAACTTGCTCGGTCTCTTCGTGCTTTGCTTCTCCATGTACATACAAAGGAAGAATCCTTGCTACGTGCTTTCTTGTGATCACCTCCTGTTACGGGATCCACTTGCTCAAAGTTCTTGCTAAACTTTCAAGTTCCAAAACGGTATCGATTTCTTGCTAAAATACCGGTCTTGGTCTCGTTCTTGCTTATCGATTCTTGCTTTCTTTCGATTGTTTCTTGCTTGCTACTTGCTACAAACACGAAAATTTCTACATGCAATGTTTGTCTTGCCTGCTACTTGCTACAGACTATGCGACAACCTTCTTGGTTGCTAATTTGCGAAAACTTGCTGCCTTTTTTCTCTTGCTGGTGATTCTTGCTTCTTGCTGTGATTTCTTGCTACTTTATTGCTTTCCAAAAACACAGTTCTTGCTATCTTTCTACTGCGTTTTCTTGCTACCTTTCTTGGTGCATTCTCTTGCTATCTTTCTTGTTGCGTTATCTTGCTATCTTGCTGCATTCTTTCACTTTTCTTCTTGCTATTTTCCTGCTTTCAAACATTCCTTGTTGCTGGGTTCTTATGCTCACCCGTTGTGATCAAAAGGACTTGCTGCATGCTTTCGTCTTTGTTGCTTGATCACATAAGATGCAATCGTACCTTTATTGCTCTCCATACATCGGGTATGAGCCCCGTGGCTCTTATACCAAGTGTAGATTTCAGCTAGCACAACTCACTGATGTGGGAAAACACTTTGCATATGGAAAAGATGCAAAGAAGAAAATACAGAAAAGTGCTACTGAAATTGCATATTATATTCAACAAAAGGATGGGCTATATATAGCCTTACAAAGTAATTACTTTACATGAAAATAGCACTACCCAACTACTACCTAAAGAACCAGTATATGATCAATCTAAACCCAAATTTCTGCATCTAATACTCCAACATGCACATTCCTTTATGTGACATCCGTGATTTAATCAAGTTGGTGATACCTTTAGAAATGGCTAAGAGTTCATTTTGTGTGATTTCTTGTGTGCTATGTGTTTTATATGTGTGCTAAGTGGTTTGAATAGGTGCATGATATCATTTTGAGGTGTATGATCATCTCATTTTGAGTCCGTTTGTGTTTGGTGATGAGTATTCCCATTTGTTCACGGTATGATAATAGAAAAGAATGTCGTATAGCTCAATGCTTAACGTCAATATTGAAGATGAATTTGTGTAAAGAGCGTTTATGGGAAATGTATCATGTTGGAAATAAGTGAAGTGAGTGAAATTTAGATATTTATAGTGGACTTTCTAAATATGGAAAGTGAAATGTGAAATGAAAAGTTATTTTTAGAAAGTTTAGTAAGTAGCGTTTATGTAAAAAGTTTTACCCAAATTAGCGTAGATTTTTGTAGAAATTTATGGTAATGTAAATTATAATGTAAATAATAATTTAATAAAAAAATAAAATAAATATATGTATGTATATGTAGAAATCGGCCCAAGAAAGGAAAAAGAAAAGAAAAAGGATTTTGGGCCTTATCTAGAGGAGTTTTAGTAGGATTAGGATGCTAGTTAATTAGATAAGGTTATCCCTTAGCCTATATATCAAAACCCATGACTTATTCAGCCCCCATATCCCTTTTGAGTCGACTTCCATCCCTAAGAACAAGGAACCAAGAATCTTGATCAAGAAGTAACCAAGAATCGGTGTTAGGATCAAGAAATCAAGAGGTAAGTATGCTTAACTTAGTTAGAATTATGCAATCATGTAACAAGACTTATGATGGATCTAGGGTTTACATAAAATACAGATTATATATGAACTTTAATGATGGAATGATGATTAGGGTTAGTTTAGGGTTATGATCATGCATGTTGCATGTTAGGGTTTGCGTTAGATCTTGATTTAGGGTTTTGCAGAATTAGGTCTGTGTTCAACTGATGATATCTAGATGTTAGAAACGTGTTTTGATATGATTCAAGAGCCTAAATTGTAGTTCAAAGAGTGTATTTTTAGAAACGTTTTTAGCATCATCGCACTCTCCACTACACCCACGCGCACCTAGCCTCTACCACTCATTCTAGTTCCACATCAACATAGAGAGAAAGGATGGTATTCTCTCTTTCTCTCTCAACGTACCAACGAAAGCATATCAGCCCTCGAGCAATACAAATATTGATTTAGTGTCGCAACGTTCTCCGTCGTGCGCAAGATCAACAAACCTCCACACGACAATATCGCTTAGTTATACACAGACAATCCCATTGTTGTCAAAATCCATTACAATAACATTACGGGTTATAATTAGTTCATGTTTAGAGATCAGGAGTAGAAACCTAACTTATCAAAGTAGGAATAGGCGAGCGCGGTTACCAATCTCAACTCACCTCATCTTCTACGTTTCACTACTGTATATATAATAATAACCCTAGAATGATAGCTTCAGATTGTGTCTGGTCTAAGTATGGAAAATTAGTGCCTACCTTTTATGTGCAATCAGAACCGAATTGGGACAGTTTTGAAGTTGATTTTTATTTGGATAGTAGCAGCATAATGGAGCTTTGGTATTCATAAGTAGTTAGTAAAAATAAGGTGATTTTTTTGTATAAATTAATGAAGGTCAAAAAGTAAGGTTTTTTCTTTGGTAAAGATACACTAAAATTCTGCATTATTTTAAAATAAATTGTTTTAACTGTGAAATGTGTAATGAATGGTTAAGGTTGGGCATTAAGTGTCGGGGTGACCCATGAAGGTTTAAATTACAAACCCGTAGACATCCTCATATGTGTTTTTACATAGACTAGCGTTTAGCTTGGTCCGCTGTAACCGTGTTTATTATTTGTATAGTTGCGTGATAGGAATGGAAGCTGGCCGTTTAGAGGCATTCAGGAGAGTTACATAGTCCCAATTTTTACTGTTTTTAATTGCGTTTTAAACTGGGATGGAAAAGATGCAAGTGTTGAAAAGAGTTTATAATTCCTAGATAATGTGTTTTGTGTAAATGCTTGGGACTAATATGTGACTGTATATGTAGTTGTGTGCTACATGATTTATGCGATGTGATATTAATATGCCTAGACATACTCGTAGATTACTACGCGGGTAACCATGTCCCTAGCCTAAAAGGAAATGAGATTTGGTTATAGTAGATAGTGTCGAAGTACTCTAAAGATGACTTGCTAGCTCAGATAGGATTACCAACATGCTGATGATATCCATGGCCCATAATAGCTAGAATACCAGTGGGATTAGGCGCTATGTGATGTGCACTAATAAAGATGTTGCCAATTCGGAGGTATCTAACATATATACGGGTCATCTAATGGGCATAGCAGACATAAAGGAAAGGATTTGGTAGGACATCCAAAATTAATTTACTAAGAGACATAACCTCGCTATGGTTCGAACGATCTTAGATGGGATCGGATAAGTACTGCCTAACTACCAAGTGTTGCCGGTTTTAATACATTGTGATTGTATTGAATTGCATTCCGCCTTGTATTGTTTAAGAATATTGTGCAAATGTCATCTTGCAAAAGTACTGTTTTAAATAATCACCGAAAATTGTTAATATTGTTTTGGTCATGGATTGAATATGTGTGTCTAAAAAAACCTATTTTTTCACACTCACACCAGTTGTGTAGACGCTATAAAGCATCATTATCAGGAAATCATCATCCAGGATGAGGATTCACAAGTATCAGGAAAGAAATGTGCTTACTAAGGACCGTAGCGCACTGGCGAAGGTATAGTTTATTCTATATCTGACTTATTTGCGTTATATCGGATGATTGATTGTTATTTGTTTTCGTTTTGTTAGGAAAAGTATACATGTTACTGCAGCATGTCAATGACGCGTATGACCGATAACTGAACTTACGTCACTTCATTTTCAATTCAGTCACCTTTTGGATTTTGTTGATTGTGTTTGGGTATTTTCATGACACTGCGTGTCTATACCTTGTATTTTATGCATGTTTAGTTTCTCTATATAGACGCCAATGTGTTGTGATGATTCCCTTTCTCGTCGCGC
The DNA here is from genome assembly GCA_026074375.1 of Tanacetum coccineum. Taxonomy (NCBI): domain Eukaryota; kingdom Viridiplantae; phylum Streptophyta; class Magnoliopsida; order Asterales; family Asteraceae; genus Tanacetum; species Tanacetum coccineum. The sequence goes on along the minus strand of BQNB010071253.1, from coordinate 15,598 downwards.
CTCGCGTTTCCATCCGCCTTGCGGGGATACAGATTTGTAACAGAGCCAGTTGTTATAGAGAAGTAGAATGTTAGCTTCGATTATAAACCTAGGGGTCCCTACATTAGATGCAAATAGGGCTTAAGTGTTTACTCTATAACGCTATTCTTTCCCCCTCAATTTTTGCATAGCTTATATATCTCGAATTTTGCTAATTGGCATTTTAGTTATTTTTCCTACCATTATCTGATAAGTATAATGTTATTACTTTCTCTAGTATTTTAGCTATATTATTCCCCCCTACCCGTAAGAAGAGTCTCGTTAGGGGAACCGTTTTCCCCACTGGACCTTTAAGTATGTTTATTCAAAGGACCGATCTTTGTGGAACCGAATGCGCGTCTCAAGCGAAGGAAGTTTTGATCGGATTGTCGAGCGCGTAATAGGGTCTGGACCCTCGGAGTCGTGGTGATTCCATTTGGAGGCACAAGCGACGTCAAGCCCAAGCAAGAGACCCAACATAAATTTATCCCTCCTTTACCTTGTCATGTTGTATATTGATTATTCTTTACGTATATTTCGTATTTTGGGAATTGTTGCGAGACTTTCGTTCCTTTATGTCGTTTCGATTTTATTTTGATATAAGTAAGTAGTTATTTGATGGAGCATCCTTTATGTGTTAAGTTGGAGTGTTACATATTGCCAATGTGGTATATGTGCTTAAAGTACGTAAAGATTGAAATGGGTAGTCCGTTTGGAATAAGTACACGTTGAAAGGATGCCACTAAAATTATGAGTGGCCACATAATTTATAAAGGCATCACACACGTAAAACTTTTGACCATAGATTGCATTTTTTGTGTTTGGTTGTAAGAGTGGTAGTATAATTATCTATGTTTTTTATAATCTAATATGTGTTATATCATGAAAAGGATGTTGGTTAATGGGGATAGAATTATTGTCTTACCCTAATTAGGAGATATGTTTAAATTAATTTGTATAGATAGTAAGTTACTCTTCTATCTAGGTATTTAGGCGGATCAGCTATTTTTTATAGTTTATATTGTGGTTGCTTGTTGCTCGATTGTATTGCCTTCTCGGAGTTTTAGAAATCCAATGCACATTTCGATTATACACTTTTCGTTCTTCTTTCGTTGCATTGATTACTCCGTTTGAGTATCAAAAGTTTCTTTTAAGCACTAATTGTTTCTAGACATATTAGTATCTTTTTATATATCTCTTGGCTTTCGTAACCCGTGGCGACGTGTTAGTATCGATGCTTTAGGTTTGCTCTGTTGATCGTTATTTTGGATAAGACCTTATGTTTTCTTTTGGGTACGTAACGTCTTGCATGAGTTTTCTTGTACGAGTTCGTTTGATTTTATTTTGAGTATAGGGATCCTGGTATTTTCTTTCGTTTTCAAATAATAGAATTGTGTGTTACACAGCGTCTGTACAGAGTTTTATACGATCCATATTGGTATTATGGTGTCCTTGTTTGAGTAATCTATTGTTATAATTGATGTCTAATTATAAGAAACCCTTTGGAAGTATTGTGTTGGGTGTTTTATCCAGAAAACTGTCTATAAAATTAATCTTTTTAAATAGATTATAGAATTTTTATTATAAAAAAGCAGGTTTAAATTGATTCATAAGTAGTTCTAGACGGTACATACCACTCAATTAATATAACCACTCCAATCCTAGATCTTTTATTACCAACCAGCAATCGAATTCCTTTCAAGCGATTACATTTAAAGACAATATTATCCATTAATTATTTAACAAATTGAAATTTTATTTACTCTAAAGTGACTTTCTTTAATTTAAATTGATTATTATAAAAACATTCACTCCTTAATTTTGAGCCTTACGATCTAAAACTTACAGCATCTACATTGGTGTAAGAATTTCCCCCTTTCGTATTGAGATTCTTTTCTTACTTTATGTTCGATCATTATGTCGTTGAGTCTACGTCTGGTTCGAATTATCTTTCGTTCGCTGGCTTCACTTTCCAAGCATTACATATCCTTTCTTTCCAAATGATTCTTATTGTCATTTGGATCCACGTCTATTTTTGTCATATGTGGGCAATCTCCTATACACAATCTTTATCTAACCATTGACTCTAATTATTTTTTTCGTTTGATATCCTATTCGAGATGTTCGTAAAACCCTTAAGAAGTTTCCTGTTGATAAGCATGTTTAAGAGAGACTTTATACCGTGGAAGCAATTCTGATGTGATTGTGGGAACGGACTGGTTATCCAAGAGGAAGTTGTGATACCATGTCCTTAGAAGGTGGTTTAGGATACCGTTGGAAAGGTGAAAATACTTCGGTTTCTGGTGAACGTTGCTTAAGGAGTCGTGAAAACCTTAATGAACACAAAGATAGATGAACCGAAATTGAGTGATATTTCCGTCGTACGAGATTTTATTGATGTGTTTCCGGAAGATTTGTCGATGACCACCACGACGACAAGTTGAGTTCCGCATAGATTTGGATCGATTTGAGCGAGACGCCAGTAGCGCAAAGACTCCGTATCGTCTAGCACCCTCGGAAGTGCAAAATTGTCTGAACAACTTAGAGAGTTGCAAGACAAGGGTTTCATACGACCTAGTCCATTTTCCTTTAGGATCACCTGTGTATTCATGAAAACGAATGATGGTACTTCTCTGCAGTGTGTATTGAACATAGGGAGATGAGCAAATTAAACTGTAAAAACCGTTATCCCATCCCCTAGGAATTGGTGAACTTGTTGATCATTTACGAGTAGCGTAGTCCATTTCTTAAAGATAGATTTTTTGGTCCGTTACATCAGCTCCGAGTGCATGATATGCCATTCCAAATACCCGCATTTCAAACGAGATACAGCATTTTTGAGTCCTACGGTTATGCATTTGGGTTAAACCAAAGCACTAGCGGATTTCATGGACTTAATGAACGGTTTTGCAAACCGTCCTTAGGTAGGTTTGTCATCGTAATCATATGATGACATTCTGGCCTAACTCAAATCGGAAGAGTAAACATGAAGTTCATTTGAAGTTAATGTTTGAGTCCACTGAGGAAGGAGAAGTTGTTAGGCTATTTTCTAAGTGGTGAGTTTTTGATTGAAGAAGTGCATTTTCTTTGTCACGTGTGGTCAACCATAAAGTTTTCACGGTGGACCCAGAGTAAGATGAGGCAGTGAGGAATTGGATGACTATTCTAGGATTGGCAGTTTACTACCGACTATTCAATGTGAATTTTTAAGATATTTAACCCCCTTACTTCCATAACTGAGAGAATCAAAAGTATAGATGAGCGTAAACAGAGAAGAGCATTTGAGACTTTGAATAATGATTTGTGTGATACTCCGAAATAAAAGCATGTAGTGGTGATTGCGTTTAGTAGAAGGAGAGAGTGAAAAATCCAGACTAGTAAAAGGAATGATGCTAGTAGCCTAAAGTGAGGCGTTCAAGCAAGGTAACTACTCACATAAAGGCTAACATTGGTTTTGATCAACATATGAAAATATAAAAAGACGAGAGTTTGTACTAGTTATGGCTCAAATTTGGGTTCATTGAAGGAAGTGTAATAAATGAGGCCCATGTCATGCAAAGATATTTGGTACTAACAATTCCAGGAGCGGATAAGACGTACTATAACCATGAAGACATGTATTGGTACCACGTGTAAAAAGGATATAACTACTATGGTTAGCAATTGTCGGATTGTTTTAAGTAGTAAAGGACTGGCAATGCCAAAGACTATCGGCATGCTGCAACAACAAGCCTGAGATAGTTGATGAAAATAAGAAGAATCACCATGGATGTTATACACTAAATTTCCAAGGTCAAAGTATGATAGATGTGATTTGGGTGATGGTCGACAGACTGACCAAGTTGAGCTTATTTTCTAGCTATACAAGAAGATTATCAAGATGTGAATTGGCAAGGATGGTCTATTGAAGAGATAATAGCAGGAATGGAATTCTGTGTGATGATCAACTCAGATTGAGATGGATGATATTACCTCGTGGTTTTGGCAAGACGTTGAAGAAAATGTTTAGAGACTCAATTGATTTGAGTACTGCTATAGCATCCCAAGTGCTATGGGACAAAGTGAACGTATGATTATAGACTTCGGAAGATATAAATGAGGTCATGTGTTATCGATTTGGTGGTAGTTATCGTTTGAGCCATTCGTGTGCCCCATTTGTAAAGCTTCGTATGGCAGTGAAAGTAGGTCGCCTTTCTATTGGGCAGAGATTGGAGAGAGTAGCTTTACTGGACTTGATTTAGTACAAGAGTACGACAGATAAAGTGGTGAGATAAAGGAAAGTTCAAAGGCGGAGAGATCGTCAACAAAGAGCTATGCGGATAAGAACTAAACGCATTAGAGTTTAAGGTGGGTGATCGGTATGTTAAAGGGGGGGGGGGGGGGGGGGGGGGGGGGGGGGGGGGGGGGGGGGGTACAGCCTTGGAACGGGCCGAAGTGCGTTTTGGAAAAAAAGGTAAGTTAGCACCGAGATATGTAAGACCGTTTGATATCCTTGAAAGGATTGACCTAGTAGCTTATAGGTTGAGGTTACCTGAGGAGTTGTAGCGTGCATGACACCTTTCATGTGTCAAATCTGGAGAAGTCTCTGGTACAGATGCTAAATTCATGTGCCTATTGGAATGAGATACAAGGTCGACAAGACACTCTCGTTTTGTCGGAGGACCTTAGAGATTAAGGAACAATAAATTTAATTAGAAGTTAAAAACTTAGGGAAGATAGTGCATGTGAAAGTTTAGATGGGAATCGGAAAACGTGGTCCTGAGTTTACTTGGGAACACGAAGACCAAATGAGGATTAAGTATCCACATTTGTTCGATGGACGCGAGTTTTTAAGCCTGCTAGTAAATCTCTCGGAAGAATTCCTCAATGAGGGATACTATGACATCCATGATTTAATCAGGTTAGTGATACCTTTAGAAATGGCTAAGAGTTTATTTTGTGTGATTTCTTGTGTGCTAAATGGAGTTTTAAAAGAAGAGCTAAGTGTTTTGAAATATGCTGATATCATTTTGAGGTGTATGATCATCTCATTTTTAGTGTGTTTGGTGATGAGTATTCCATTTTTTCACGTATAGTGATAATGGAAAGGAATGACGTATTGCATACAATGCTACGTCAATGATTTGATGATTTTGTGTTAAGCGTTTATAGGAAATGTAACATGATGAAAATAAGTGAAGTGAGTGAAATTAAGATATTTAAATGACTTTTCTAAATGATAGAAAGTGAAATGTGAATAAAAAGTTATTTATTTTAGTAAATTTTATAAGTAGCGTTTAAAGAAAAAGTTTTTGTGCCCAAATTAGCTAGATTTTTGTAGAAATTTTTATGGTAAGTAAATTATAATGTAAATAAAAATAAAAATAAATAAAATAAAATAAATAAATGTAATATAAAGTAGAAATTACGGGGCCCAAGAAAGGAAAAAGAAAAGAAAAATAGATTTAAGGGCCTTATCTAGAAGAAGTTTTAGTAGGAATATGATTCTAGTTAATTAGATAAGGATATCCCTTAGCCAAGATATCAAAACCCATGACTTATTCATCCCCCAAAATCCTATGAGTCACTAGTTTCCATCCCTAATAACAAGAACCAAGAATCATGATTAAAGAAGTAACCAAGATTCTGTGTTTAGGATCAAGAAATCAAGAGTAAGTATGTTCTTAACTAGTTAAATTATCAATCATGTAACAGACTTATGAGGAATCAAGAGGGTTTACAAAAAATAATTCAGAGTATAAATGAACTTTAATGATGGCAAGAAGATTAGTGTTAGTTTAGTTTATTGATCATGCTGTTGCATGTTAGGGGATTGCGTTCGAGCTTGATTTAGGGATTTGCATAATTAATGTCCCCCTGTGTTCAACTGAATGATATCTAATATAAAACCGTGTTTTGATATGATTCAAAGAGCCTTAAATTTGTTAGTTCAAATGTGGTATTTATCAAAAAGTCCCCGGCCTCGAATAAATATTAGAGTTGGGAATTGGTTAAATGTTGAGTTACGAGAAAGTTGTCAAAACTATAAATACGGTCTGAATTAGGTCATGTTTAAGGACGTAAAACCCTAACTTATAAGTGGAATAGAGTATCCAATCTATAGTGTGTAGGTACAATATGTTTATAAAGAAACAAAGAATGAAAGCTTCTGATTTTTTGTTGTGTCTAATATTCAAATTTATTATTTATTTCTAGTCATCATCAAATACAAATTTTAATATAATACAATTCTTGAAAATGTCAAATTTTCAAATTTAAAATACCAAATTAAAGTAAAACACAAAAAAGTCAAGTTTTAATCGTCACATTCACGATTTAGCGGAATAAAATTACATAACATTCGTAATAAACGTCTCAAAACAAAGTACTTCATTAGTATCACTACAATTAAGCTATCTGAATTAAAACTTAAAAGTTAATAGTTAAAAGTTAAAACTATGAAACGGTAAAATAAAAAACAACAATTACCAGTAAGAAATTTTGTGCTTAAGGTAACTAGATCATGAGAAGAAGAACCCTAATTTGTTTCATGTAATTTCAATTTGGGGAAAATAGATAATTAGGTTTATTGATTAGAAAATCTAGGAATGAAACATCAATACATGTTACTGATCAGCGGACTCGTATTGTTCTTTTTTGGGCCTAAAAAAGTAATGGGCTAGTAAGTATGTAAGTCAATAAGTTAGTAACTTGGTAATTTAGTAAACTCGTATCGACACGCAATCCTACGATCTTACGCGCGAGTTTACGATCCTACTTGCAATCCTACCTCTGATGCGATCCTACACCGATCCTACACGATTTTATCAGGTGGACACGTAAGATCGTACGATCTTACGTGTAAACTCGTGAGTTTGACAGCCTTGCTTTTAACCATTATTGATGAGGTGGTTGTTATGACTGACGGTTATGATAGTTATCTATTTTTTGTAATACAGTTTTGGGTTACTATCATCCTTCCGCTTCATGACTATTATTACAAAAGTCTGTTGGTCTCCGTTGTTTGTTTCTTTGCAAGTAAATTCGTTTTTGGTCTCTATTTATGATGTTGAGAGTATAATTTAATACTTTATGTACTTAACCAAAGTTGAACAATCTCAAATTGGGCAAACTGGTTTTTAGTCTTAGTTATGAAGATGTTAAGAGGATGTTCTTAATATGGGTTTGTTTAGACTCTATTTAAGTATATAAATTAGATCAAGCTTAGTAACCCACTGATTCATGAGGCGCTGAGTATATAAATATACATATAGTAAAGAAGTTACCTGTATAGCAGTGCCTTTTCTTGTTCTATGCCGGTTCCATATATAGTCATTGACGCAAGTCTTCTTCTTGTTAGCAGGGTAAAATAAAAATACATCTATCTCTCGCATTCCAGAGCGAGCCTATAAAGTTATATATGTCATCCATCAGTAAAGAACACATTTAATTTCACAGAGGTGAAGCATCCAGTGTGCCCTTTTTAAATCACGTTGAAGACCCATAATACATAATGTGTAAACTAAAAACCAAAACTTAAGCATTCTGGTAACTAATATTATAAGCCCACTGGAAACATGTGCTATTTCTAGATCTCCAAAGTCCAGATACATCAGATATCTATTTACCTGGTCTAGTGCTCTTCTGTTAGCCTGCAAAGAAACGCCTACTAATCCACGGCTTCAGAAATGATGACAAACAACTTCTTACCATCCATGAAAGTTCTTTCTCGTGCATTATTGACCATTGAAACCATCGCATTCTTTCTGAAATTAAACCTCTACACATTTTTACATCTCTTAATATTATACGAAAATATGAGTTAATATTAAAATTGGTTTTGAGTTTACAAAATAAAGACATTTTCTTTTTTGCCCGCATTCTACAATGTCTTGCATATATACTATAAGATAGCTTACCTCTCCCTTAACTTCTAGAAAGGAGGCCCCCGTGAACTTTCTGACAGATCCCCTCGAAGGGAGGTCTACCTTACGGCCAGCTGATATTCTTGTGTTTGGGTGGGCCGGGGGGAAACATGCTTGTGTGGATCTTACTGGAGTGTCCCCTCTTGTTGGGCTCAGGGACAATGGATTTGTTGCAGGACAAGCTGCGTTGAAAGCGGAATCGAGCAAAGTTGCTAAACACGAGAAAGCTTGTTTAGAGAATCAACACGTGTTTATCCCTTTTGCCTTTGATACATTTGGTTTCCTAGCACCGGAAGCAGAGGAGTTTTTGAATAGGGTTCAACGGGTTGTGCAAAGTAATTTTTCGACCCCTAAGACACAAAACTTTATTTTTAGTAGGATTGGTTTTGCCATCCAAAAAGGGGTTGCGGCGCAGCTTGTTGCTCGTTTGCCCGCCATCTTATTGTAAACGTTGATATGTCAATTAATATAAGTGTGTAGTCATATCATTACGAAAAAAAAAAAAAAAAATTGCACAATAAAGCATTTCCAGTAAATTAGTGAATTCGTAAGGAATCAACACATTAGAACATACTGACAAGAAGATGGCTTCCAATGAGATTAGTATAGGGTGTTAGGAAATAGTAGCTAACTTCAATAACCTTACCATGGGTCGATGTGGGATGTGTTTTTCCAAGAGTCAAAAACGGGTCCAAAGACACCTAAACCATTTTATTCAAAAGATTTTGATTTTTACAATAAGTTTCACCAATAAAAATTAACGTATTCGTTATCTATAGAAAATGGATAAAAGAGTGTTTGTGAACCAACCCAACACTAGAATGACGCACCAGATAGTGACCCCTTTTGACCTATTGCCTAACCCGCCTAACCCACTCATCATTATCCCTCTAGCAATTTGAATGAAAAACAAATTATCACATATTTTAACACTAGTTTTAATGCCCGTGCACGCACGGGGCTTAGACAATATATGTTTTTTTAAATATATGTATGATTTTTATTTTTTTTCTTTTTTATAAATTATGTTATAGAGTATTATCGAAATCATATGAAGAGAATAGATTCATATCTTTTATATATTATATGAACTTAAGGATGATTAGTAATTTTTTTCTTTTGATTTACCTGTTTTCTAACTCGACATTGTGAGCGGACTAATTTCAGCAAAACTACTCTTTTAGGTAGCCCGAATTCGGCTCAAGTGAACCTCCGAGGCCACAAGAGGATTAATTTTCTCTTCGTTATATTCGAACCATTGACCTCCACTTTGGAAGGCTGATATTGTTACCGTTGGGTATGCAATTGATATTGTATATGTTTTATGATTATAGTTGCATTATTGTGTCATCTATACTTAAGATTCATGGTCTTACTTTGTGTTAAAACATGTAAAAATTTAGCTTCGCAATCGAATTTAAAAGCATCAAGTTGAGTTATCAAAAACGTCAATATTTATAGAATATAGAAAACTAAAAAACTCAAATAAGTGTTATGTTTTGTCGTGCCTTAAATATTATAGGTCAAACAAAGATTTACCTATTGTATATCTTCAATACATATACAAATGTAAAAAGAGTTTTACCCATTTTTCCGTCACCAACACTTTTTTAAGATATAAAAGTGGCCTAGATTGTTGTATATGATTCATACGCATACACACATGTCAATGGAGTAAAGACTTTGAGAAATTTAAATGTAAGAATTTTAGTACGTATTAAACCAAAAGAAAAAAAATGCAATTCTTCCGAACACATCAATGAATTAGAAAAACCTTTTTTCTTTATTTATGATATTTTATGTGCTTCGATGTTTTTCTATTTGGTTGTACAACATGATTTCAGGCCGACAATGAAAAATCCACCAAAAAGTCTTCGGGTAGATTTGGGATGTGATTAGATACTGTTAAATCTTTGTTTGAAAGTAAAAAATTGTTTACGTTTGTAGTATTTTAAAGTATAAAGTCTACGGGTATAAAGTTTAAGGGGTTATTTGTTTATTTTTTAAAGTTATAATAAAACTTGTAAATTTATGAATTTACACTTAACTACATATAATTTATTTAAAATTAAAAACCATTAAATTTTTATTAATTACCTCTTTTTTTTTCAAGTTTTTTTCTTCATAAATTTGACATATATATTTTTATGTGTTTTTTTCTCCATCATATTTCTCCATCATAAATTTTTAATTTTGACCAAATTGATTCAATTTTGACTTTTTATTAACCAATTAGATCGCACGATTTTGCCTACGTGGCAAAATCAAGCGTTCTGATTGGTCCAAATTTTTAATTCATAAGATTTAATTTGATAAAAAAACTCCGAAATGATGTAATTCTTTTATTATATAAAAGATTCAATATATTTCAATGTAGAAGAAAAATTGAACGAACTTCATACCAGAGAGTGCACACCTTATATCCCAAAGTGGGCATTTGTCCAAACTCCACTTTCCAGCCTAACCTAGCAACCTTTGTAGACGCAATCTCCAAGACACTATCAAGAAATCATATGCCGGAGAAGAATGAAAAAGGGTTATTCCTGACAAAGTTATCATATATTTAAAGGGTTTAATTTGACAAATTGCAAATATAATAAAGAATATACACAATATTAAATCATACCTCTCCCCTTTTGCCGCCAAACTAACCACCGCTATTATCAATGATCTAGCAAGTTAACCCGAAATTGTAGCAAACGTTATCACAAAAAATAAGCCATACCACATAAATTAAAGCACAATAACACAAACCCATAACTTAATTACTTAAAAAACAAAAACCCTAGATTAGTAGATGAATTAATAAATAATCAATTAATATACCTTTAATCCATTAACCGGGAAACATACCTTTGATTAATCAAATTGTGCGATGTTGAATGAAAGTATTATTAGTCGTAGTTGGTTGTTTTTCTTTTTTGGTGTCGTAAGGTTTATTTAGTCGGCTTTCTTAATTTGTTGTGTGTGTTTGTAGAATGAATAAAGTGAGAAAAACTTGGTTTTCTTGTTAAAGTTTTAGTTTCCACCCCTATGTTTTGTAAATCACCCCGCCTTTTTTAAGTTTTACCTTTTTATATTTTTAACACATATATTTGGGTAAAAGCCATAGAATAGCAACGCACTTTCTGAAATTTACCACAATGAACCATTTACTTTTTTATTACCGATATCACCAATGTACTTTCAAATTATTTTTCAA
>BQNB010071252.1:3625-27192 GCA_026074375.1 Tanacetum coccineum | reverse complement strand
ATAACTTGTAAAGTGTTGGTTCTAGTTAGTTTCTTTTATTTTAAATTTGACCAAAAATGTTAACATGATTGAAGTTTTATAAAAACTTTGGGTATTGAGTATAATAATGAGTATTTGTTGAAGCTTAGAAAAGTTTTGGTGGTTCCGGGAATGCTTAAACGTAATTTATCGCGAAACGTAAACGCTTTACGTAACCGATAAAATAAAACATAAGAAGTTAATTATTACTTTAGAAAAAAAATAATATAATGCTTGCTTGATGAAAAATCTAATTTGTTTGGTGTCCGTTTACGTTGATTGTTGATTTTTTTTAGCTTACGCGATTTAACGTAACGATTAAAATTAAAAGCAAACGCGAAGAGAAAAAAAAATATATATAGTGAATTTAATGACGTCCTTCATTGATCAAAAATACGGATTGTTACAGTCAAGTCCTAGCGGATTTCTTTTCTGACGCCCCAGATGGAGAAAGGGAAGATGAATATTTTCAGAGTCCGAAGGTCTCTCCGGGGATAGACGACACAGAGGCATGGACCCTTTACACTGATGGGGCAGCCAGTTCAAAAGGCTCAGGAGCCGGTCTTATTTTAACTGGACCTAGTGGAGTGGAATATGCTTATGCCCTCTGGTTAACATTTGCCAGCACAAATAACGAGGCAGAATATGAGGCTCTCCTAGCAGGGCTACGTATAGCGCGAATGATGAATGTCCTACGGATAGAGGTTAAGGTAGATTCCAAGCTCGTGGCCAGTCAGATTAATGGGATGTATGAAGCTAGCAACGGTTCAATGATCAAATACCTAGCCAAAGCTAGAAAGTACATCTCCGAATTTAAGACCTTCTCCATTGAAAACATACCAAGAGGAAATAATCAGAAGGCCGATGTATTGAGCAAGCTAGCTACCGTGCCGTTCCATAACCTTACCAAAGAGATATTGGTCGAGGTCCTGAATGAACGGTCAACGGAGGTCCAAGAAGTACAGACTATAGTAGAAGAGGAGGGTGATAACTGGATGACTCCCATCATCAAATACTTGGAGGAAGGCATAGTACCATCGGATAACAACGAGGCACGAGCTCTGCGTGCCAAGATAGGCCAATATACAATGGAGTCAGGAGTCCTATTCAAAAAGGGGTATTTGATTCCTATGTTGCGATGTGTAGGACCTCTTCAGGCAAATTATGTCATTCGGGAAATTCACATGGGATCTTGCGGAATGCATGTGGGTCCTAGAGCGGTAGTAAGGAAGGCAATGAGACAAGGTTATTATTGGCCCACCATGCATGCAGACGCAAAAACAGAGGTAGATAAGTGTGACTCATGTCAGATTCACTCCCCGATACCAAGACTTCCGAAAACATTCATGACTTCCATCATGGCCCCGTGGCCTTTCTATCAGTGGGGAATGGACATACTTGGTCCGTTAACTCCGGCCAGAGGAGGAGCTAAGTTCGTAATTGTGGCCATTGATTACTTCACCAAGTGGGTAGAGGCAAAGCCGCTGGTCAAGATAACGGGCAAGGAAATAATCCGCTTCGTGATGGACAACATCATATGCAGATATGGTCTCCCAAGAATCATTGTCACGGACAATGGGGCACAACTGGTAAGCGACCCCTTCAAAAGTTGGTGTAAAAGGTTTGAGATTCAACAGATGAATACAGCGGTAGCTCATCCGCAGGCTAACGGTTTAGTCGAAAGGGCAAACCGAAGCCTTATGGAAGGAATCAAAACCAGGTTAGGAAGGGAAAAAGGCAGGGTATGGGTAGACGAAATTGCCGAATGACTATGGGAACTCACGCACTTCATTCAAGGCAAAGCAATGGCGAGACTCCCTTCAGCCTGACCTACGGGAGTGAAGCGGTTATTCCGGCAGAATAGGCATGCCGTCCTACCGAACGTTGATGATCAGGGAGGAGTTCAATGACGAAGAGCAACGTTTGAACCTAGACTTACTACAGGAACGAAGGGATGCAGTAAGCCGCCATTCGGGAAGCCAGTTACAAGTCAAAAGTGGTAAACAGTTTACTACATCATGAAAGTACGCCCGCGGGGGATTTAGGCCAGGAGAGTTTGGGTATCGAAGGAATGAGGAAAGTGAGTGGAGGATCAAGGGAAGCTGGGACCCAAGTGGAAAGTCCATTACAGAGTTACATAAGCATTCGAGAATGGGCTCTTACAATGTTGAAAAAACAATGGAGGAAAGATAGTCCCTCAGGACTTGGCACGCGATCAACTTACGCAATGCTATTTGTGGTTTTTTTATTTTTAAGTTCTGTTATCTCTTACACACAATATTTAAACTAGTGTATGTGATAGTGTACCTCAAATTTCAATGGGTTTAGGGGCAAATTTTCCGATGAATGATTGTTATAACCATTGGATATAGCAGACCCACAGACAACTAAGTCACAAGACTAATAAAATGTCCGAAGGGCTAGCCCCGGATATGGTAACCACTGACAACGGTCACAGGGGACTAATAAAATCATTTTCCGAAGGGCCTAAGCCCCCCCGGTTATGGTAACCCACAGATCAACTAAGTCAATGGGACTGGAATAATATATCGTACGATGGGCCTAGCCCCCCGCGATTATGGTAACCCACAGACAACTAAGTCACAAGGACTAATAAATCGTACCGAAGGGCCTAGCACCCCCGGATATGGTAACCCACAGACAACTAAGTCACATGGACTAATAAACCGTACCGAAGGGCCTAGCCCCTCTGGATATGGTAAATCCAGAAACAACTAAGTCACAGGGACTAATAAACCGTACCGAAGGGCCTAGCCCCTTCGGACATAATAAATTTGACCCATCACAGGGACTAGTCAGGCGAGAGGGTTTAGTCTGATCGAACAGGATAGACCCAATTAATGGCCATAATCATGAATAAAATCATAGTGGCCATAGAACTACCAAGATGCACATGAAAATAAGACATGCTAGATAAGGGGAAGCACAGCAAGACGAGGCACAGAAAAATAAATAATATTATATGCAACACAACGGACGGAAGTCCGTAGCAGACTTTTGACAAAATAGTACAATGTTTGGAAGTAATCAAAAGTGCACCTACTTATTACATACATGTCCACACAATAACATCTATTACACGTTAGCCCGCTGGGGGCACATATTGAGAACTATCAGGAGCTTGGGAGGATGGATTAGCTTTTGTAGGGGTATCTTGGGGAGGAGGAGCAGGATACATCTTCAGGAGCTCCTGGACGGTCCGATGAGGAAGACCGGAAATCTTTTCCACAAAAGGATAGGTCTTAGTAAAAAGCTTGTCATACTCGACAGTCATCCTTGTATCTGAGTGAGGATCAAAACCTTGGACCTCCCTCAATACATCCATAAGGTCCTCTCAGACGATTACAGTAAGCCTTTGGCCCACCCGGCCTGAATGGCTAAGTTAAAAGGAATAGACAAGCTCTTCTTATACTCATGGCTGTTCAAAAGACCCCTGAAAACTGTGGGAAGGAGCTTCCCAATGGAATCGGTTTTTTCTTTTTCAAGGTACCCAAGTTTAGACACAAGCCTCTCATTCTCAACAGCCCTCTCGTTGGATACCCAGTCGGAAAAGACCAATAGAAGGAATCTTTCCTAAGCATAGCTCCAGCTGTCCAATTCTTTATTTTGAGGGTTTGATCAGGCATTACCAGCCCTCAACTAATCTCTCTCCCGCTCAGCCATTAGTCAATTTCTCCGCGCAACCGGCATGTTCTCCTCGGATTGCTGTATTGTTGGAACAAAGTGTTGTACAAATTAGTCGACTGGGTTAAAGTCCGTGTCCGGGTGCTTACAAGTTGCCGGGTTTCATCTTCACATTTTCTTTCAAGGCAGATGGCATTCTTTAAAGAGCTTCAAACCGAAGGAGAGCGTCAGTTTGATCCATGGCTCCAGGGCAATACTAAACAAGCCCTTTCCATGGCCAGTTGCTATATGTTCCATAAGCATTCATTCTCCTCTCTAAAAGCTAGGGGGGGGGGGGGGCCAAATGTGTCAACAATTCCCTATATTCCTCAGGAGTGTCTCCGAGGACCTCCGGTGGATGGTCCATTCAGGAACATAAACAGAACCAGGACGGGAAGACTCAGCTCCATCGGCAGGATCTCTTAACAAATGAAACCAAGTTAAGAAATTACACAAAGGTATACACAAGAAAGGAAACCTCGAAGGGCAGACAAACATACCAGCTAGGTTAGAGCGGACCACGGGAACAAGGTCTTGAACAGCCATCTTCTCAGGATTCCGGGCAGGAACGGGAGTCTCAGTCAGTCTGGTCCCATCGGCAGGATGAGTCTCAGCCGTTTCTCTGTGTCCTCTCGACTCGTCAAAGCTCTCGTCATGATCTGCAGCATAATTATGAGCAGATGTGTTGGCGGAATCATGACGAGGGACGCTGACATGCTCATCTTCTCGAGACTCGGCAGTCCCCACATCGTCAACATCTTTCACCAGGAAGGAGGGATCGGGTGCCACAGTCCGAAGAGGACTCGCGGAAGAGGCCTCCTCAGTAGAATCCTCCTCCTCAGCACAGACAGCAGAAACCTTACGCCTCTTTATTTTCCCCTTCGAACCACCTTCACCACCAGCAACTCTTTTTCTCTCGGCTCGCTTCTTGGCGGCCGCACGGGCTTTCCTTTCCCTAATAACAACAATTTTGGGATCAGGAATTTCCACTTCCTTCAACCGGGCAGTCTTTTCGAGAAGAGATTGGTCAACGGGTAAAGGACCGGTGGTACGTTGGGTAATAGCATCACGAAGCAGAGATAGAGAATCACCATGTCAACATAGTAGCAACCTCCTGGAAGGGAAGCGTTGTAGATACTCAAGAACATCGTGACAACTGCAAAATGAAGCGATTTAGGAAAAAGAAGAAACATATCCTCTAACAAGAGAAAGGGAAGGGTCCATAAATAAATAATAATGGGCCATTACCGTTTCCCTCAGTATCTTTGCAAACTGGAAGAAATCCAGAGAACTCCCAAGTGGTGGCCAACCTGGCATGAAAAAGTAATCCGGAAGGTACGAGTCTAATATCGATGCTTTGATTGGTCAACGCCACAACATCAGAGGCATGGAAGCCATCAGTTTGAAGAGGGTCGTGTATGTCAGAATCATGATGTCTCCAAGCCATAGCCTGAGGAATAGCTCTTCGATCCAAAAAGAAAAACCTTTTCTTCCACCCTTTCAAACCAGAAAAGGTCTCGTTTAAAATCTTCCCACCGGATCCCGGACCAACCCTTCTCTCAAAGGTAAACCAATCCCCTTGTTTACCGATTTTATAAAATACTCGGAACAAGTTCACTGAAGGGACGATATGTAGACTCCGACAATATAGCTCGAACAGGGTCAGCCGAGTCAACCCTATAGGTACTAACTGAGAGATGTGCACACGGAAGTGGTCAAGCGCAGCCAAAAGAAGGGTGGAAAACGGCACCCTAACTCCAGAAAACTCAAAATATTGTTCGTAAAGACCTATAAAGTCATCCGTTAACTTATCCATAGTCCATTCGGCAGTAAGGGCCACCGGATGCAAGTCTAGAGGAATGTTATGCTTAAAGGCCAGAGCCTTCACATCCTTGGCAGTCATGGTAGATGAGTAGGAATGCATGTCAGACTTAACGAGCGGGACGACCCCTGCGTTTTGATCCTCTTCGGACATTTTCAAAGATACCGGAGGGGACAAATTATCAAAAATAACAAAGGAAGGAGTATATACCTGAAAATGCGAAAGCAAAAAGAAGAAGAGACGTTCGGCTCAAGATTTTACACGCAGTAAAAAGAAGCGGTGGGCTATTTATAGGCAAAGCATTGGGCTTTGGGCCATGACAACATATCACACAGCTGGCAAGGCTCAATCTTGACCCTCCGTCGCAAGATGCACGCCACGCGTACGTCCCAGATAAAAAGGGACGAAAGCAAGTAATGAATTTTAACCCACTGTAATTATGGGTTTTGTCCCATATTTATCAAGGAAGGCGTACAAAAAAAAAGGAGGGGAGAGGAAAGAGATAAAAACGGAGAAGACAAAAACAAGAGTACTGATCCCGGTCCTTTCAACTGAGCACTTTTAAGTATCACTTTAATAGTTTGCGACTATTAAAGTAATACTGAGGGGGACATGTCCGCGTATATACCGGACGGGCCCCATATCCGAATGGCGTGGACGGGTCCGGTTTTCGGGCGTGACATTTATAACCCATAGAATGACAAATCGTTTTAGACTCGATAAAGAGGGACGCCTCTTCAAACCGTTGGAAATAACAGACTTATGCTACATCGATCAATCCCTGGGACATTACAGGGGCAGATGATCTCCAAGATTTACCGGACACCCAAGGCAAAGGCTAGGCATAGGTCGTCTCGTTCATTCCCAATGTGTCAAGAACAGTACTTCCAAACAGTACTTCAAGTAGTATAAATACCCCAGCATTTACTGCTTGAGGGGTAGGTTTTTCAACCACACACTCACATTTACCACTCATAGCCCTTTCGGCTCTTACAAAGGTACTTACTTTCACGCCCGAGCTTGGTCCTGGGTCAACACCCGGGGCGAGCTAACGGGTTTTCTGTCATTATTTCATGATATATTCAGGTGATTAATCGACTAAAGCGCGGGGACTCTTCCTACTTCCTCTAGAACGGCTTTTATAATATTAAATATTTTTTTAATTTTTAAATAAATTTTTTTTATACCTATATACTCATTTTAAAATTACTTAACATTAGTACAGTTGAAAAATACGTGATCAAAAGGGTTAAAGGGTTCAATTCTGACAACAATTTTAGTGTATTCATGTATCAACCTCGTAGAGCAAGTTGACTAAGCTGGTTATAGGCGATGCTTGGTGACGGTTTCGATATACTTTTTAGAATAATTTGATTGAAATGTTCTTTTCTCTTTTAAGATTGATGTTGAGTTGTGTATTATTGATTCATCTTTCTATAAATAAACGATGATTCATTATCTAACTTAAAAGTCCTTGTGATGTTCCATAAACTTAAAGCATGCTTCATTTCTTAAATCCGAAAATAGATATAAAATAAACAAGATTACATCACAGCTTAAAGATACTTACAGATTTGAAGGACCACATATTAGTTTGTTTTTGGACATAGAGATTCACAAGTGTTAAATTAATAAAAGTGCGTTGTCACTAGTACACTCAGTTTAGGTATATAGCTAATGTGTTCATGAGATTCACCGCTAGAATTATAACTTTTGACGACGCCTCTGATTTGACATACGTCGTCGTTAAAGGTGCGGCTCACTTTGTGAGGCCCACACCTTTTGCGACGACATATGTCGTCGTTGAATGTTTTTTCATTCTCTTAATTTTCTTTTTGGTTTTGTAATAAAAATTTAACGACGACACAAGTCTTTGCTAAACGTTTATTCGAATTAAATTAAATTAATTTTATTAAAAAAATTAATCTGATTAAATACAGATTTTTTGAACGGCCACCTTTAGCAATGAGAGTGTCGTCGCTAAAGGTCAAAACGATTTAAATATACGTTTTAACTTTGGGTAAAAGCCATAAAATACTTACAAACTTTCAAAATCGTCCCGACTTAACCAACGAATTATTTTTCGTCCTCTTTAGATCACGTACTTTCAAATATTGTTCCGATATCACCAATATTCCAATTTGATACCGACATCGTAGCAGTTTTCTTTCACCGTGGCATTTTTATTTAATTTTCTTATTATATAATTAAAGTCAACTTAAACCACTCACATACAAACACTCAAACATAAAAATCACCCTCTCTACATATATCTATCTCTTTTTATCACTTTCACTTTGCCAAACACATCACACACCACACTTGAAAAAAAATGGCAAACAAAATTTTGAAATATTGAGTTCTTATTTGTCGGTTCAATGGGTCAATTAAAATTATATATCAAAACACAAAACTCGCGAACCACACCTTGACAAAAAAGTGAAAAAAAAAACCAAAACTAGATTCTGAGATCTAAAATTGGCGGCGGACGGGTGGAACGGGCGGCGATAGATTTCCGGCAGCACTGAAGGATGGTGGTAAAGCATAATTAAATTAAGACTATCAATAACACAATGTCGTGGGTGTAGGTACGGGGGTTAGTTAACGATGGTGGTTAGTTTCTTCTTCGATGATGATGATGATCTGAAGCGTTTATTGACAGGTGCCACGTCATCATCATCAGGATGAATCTTGATACAACGGAGAAGCCTCGGGTTGTGTGTTTTGTTAGTTGTGGTGCGAACTAGTGATCCTTATGAGGTTTCGTAGATTGATTGCGTAGAAAGTTCACAACTTATTTATTGACAGGTGTTTAGAAATTTTGATTCGCAAATCACTTGGTCAATCTTTTTTACTTAGAACTTATCTTTGAAACTTGTTGGATGTACTAGGATGGGTGAGGGGAGGCAGCCACTGTCAAGAAAGTTACCAATTTTTTCAAGCAAGATCGATCCGTACCGAATGGTGATATTGAGGTGGATAAGTAGAAAAAAAAAGTTGAAAAAAAAAAACACCCACGCTGGACCAGTTATTATCAGATTTGGAAAAAAATAAATAAATTATAAATAACGTGGATAACTAGCCGGTCATATTGGTGACAATGACACATAACAAACAAGTTCGTTGGTCTAGACAGGACAAAAATTAGTTCGTTGGTCAAGTCGGGACGATTTTGAAAGTTTTTTTTGGGTAAAGGGTTTCCTCGGTAAATTTTATTACGCCAAAAAACATTTAAGTACAAGGGATGAGGGTGAGTCCCACATCTCCGCATGTTACATGGGCAAAACTACTTTCTAAAATGAAGGTACACAAAATGACTACACAAAAGAAACATAAATATATTTCTTCTTGCGACTGACACAATATTCCAGATTATCGCATATAGCTTGAGCTCATGAGGAGATACGACTTTCTGTACATATCTCTTCGCTATGGGGTCATCATCATAGTCACCATTACCATACGAATCCTTCCTTTGTTCCAGCAAACTTTGAGTGCCAAAACCTACCTTTTCATTTGCCATAGAACGAGCCATATCATTATAAACAGATGCAATCTCATCTTCACTCTCATTTTCACCTGAAAATTTCCTTCTTCAAAGGATTGCCAGCTTTATCCACAAGAATAGCTTGCCCACTAGTAAGTAAATCTGTAACTTCCCAATTTTTTCTCAATAATAGGAGTAGTACCAGAACTACTATTATCGACATTCATAAATGAGGATCCACTTAAAGTAGCTCTGTTATTTACAAATTGTAGTCCCCCTATAGTACCAAATCCACATCATTATAGTCCGATTAAGGAACTTCAATGGATTTGAATTACTAACCTCAATAGTAGGTTCCACACCCTTTCTTCCTTTATTACCACTGGAACTAGCAGTAGTAGAATTTTTGAGAAAAGAACAGATCTATATTCTTCTGAGTTTTTTTTTAAAACCCATTTTTGGAACCAACCGATACACTCAGAATGTGACTAGGCTTCTTCACAGTCTTCTTCTCACCAGCACCTGTATTCTTCGGACATTCCTCATGAATATGTCCAAAAACCTTTACAAGACGAACACCTAGGAGGTTTCCACTCATACTCAACACGGACATTACATGTATAATGGCCCTCCCTAGTAATTTTAGGCAATAAACCATGAAATGTTATCTTTCAATCCACATCAGCTTGAAGCTCAATTATAAACTCTGCATTGCTTGACCTCCTACCTAGATTGTATGCCAACATATCAAGATGTATAAGAGTCAAGCATTAGAGGAGTACCATGTTTAGTAGCAATGGGCACTTAAGCTATCTCGCTGATGGGGGGGGGGGGTTTTCGTAACAGGTACACATTGGAGTTAAAATTAACTGGAACATTACTGAATTCTTCCTTCAATAGGTTATCATTCAGTCTGCCATTTCTTTAGTATAGCGGTTATTTTGGATGAACCTAATGTCCATTTCTCATGCATAGCATCTAATCCATCCATGGAGCTAAATGAAAGAGTTAATCCGGTGAGAGCTGAACATGTGCGTAACAAGCCCATATTTACACTAAGTATTCCTAACATAGTTAGCAACAATAGGGTATGCCACCTTCTTCCCTAAGAAAAAAACCATAAGCTGTATTAGCAAATCGTTCACTAATAGCACAAATAGAATCCACCAGAACAACCACATCAATCCTATTATCCCCGGGTGTAAAACAAGTTATGAACAATTCATTCTTCCATTTGGTTTACCAGTTATATTAGCATACAAAGACTTACCAGGGGCATTACCAGCCATAGTAGTAACCAGCATAGTTAATGTTGGAAAAAATTCCAGAACTATAGTATCTTCCAAAGGGCATATCTTTTCTTTCTCCACCATCATGTCAACCACAGATGGTGTTACACCCTCCTTTACAGGAGATGCAACACCAACTGAAGTATCTTCATTCATAGTATCATCAGATTCCGTAGACACACCAATACCTTAAGAGGTATTCATCGAATTCCTATTGAGACTATTCTTTTTATACGTCTCCCAATACACTCCTTTTTGATATTAAAAAATCCACGCTCCATTTCCACACAAAAACCAAAAAAACTCCTTACTCAATAGCCGCTTGCTCTCTCCCAATTAAACAAGAAGAAAAATGCCTAATCTTCAATAACAAGACCTTAGCTAACTAGGGTTTAGAATCGAAACACAAACAAAGAATTAAATTAAATCTCTTTCAGATAAGATACCAACAAGCGAATATGAGATAATAAACAATATACCACACGATGGAAAGCAAAAACCCTAAATCTACTAAAGAATTCGGATTAAGGCTTACATTGAACAGCCACGTCAAATCTCCACAATAAATAATAAATTCACGATTTTGAAAGTTTTATTTTTATGGCTTTTACCCTTTAACTTTGCATATTGTTGTTAAAATTAGTTAAAAAATAATAATTTATTGACATAGTTTATTTTTTACCATTTATCAAGATTATATTGGTAGTTAAAATATGTTTAAGTTGTAAAGGTAGTTAATTATGTATCGCCAATACATTCGTAAAAGAAATACTCGAAAAATACATAAAAATAACTAAAACATACGTATGTGTGCTCTCGACACTATTAATGAAATGCAAGTTATTCGTACAAGTAGTATGGTTTGATTATGAGTGTGAGATTGGTTCGGGCATCTGGATAATGGGTCATGGTTAACATTCATCAATTAACATTCATCTAGTTAACATTTATATGTGCGTTCTCGACACTATCAATGAAATGCAAGTTATTCATACGATTAATATGGTTTGATGTTTAAGTTTCGTGGCCCCACCGGTCGTTGTTAAAAGCGTTGATTGGTCATCGCCAACACCTTTAGCAGACCCTTTAGCGAATGCAATTTTTTTGACGTCGAAAAGTCATCGCAGTAGTAGCGTTGTAGCAGGCTCGGCAAGACTCCACTTTTAGCGACGAAATAAATCTTCGTTGTAGTGATTTATAATCTCGTAGGGTGATTTTCTAATAAAATAGTTATAAGTGTTTCTGAAATGGCTTATTGATAAAGTGTTTTTTAAAGATTTAGAACAGATCAAGGTTTCAATCTTGTTGCGTGAACATTCTGGGATGGTCAATAAGTCTATATTCGATCTCGGGAATACCGGTTGCGTACATCAGAGCCCCAAAAGGCCTGAATTTCCGAGTAGCTTGAACATATAACATTCCTCGTTGTACGTTTTGCATAAGTAGTATATTTACTAAAAAAGTGTGTATACCCACCTAAAAAAAGAGCCTTGGTTGGATGCAAATACCTCGCGTGGTTAGCACGTGGGTGAACTTAACAAAAACATTTAACGGGCGGTTATAATAGAGATCAATGGTATTGTGTAGTTTCGAGATAAGGACAATTCATGCAAAAAAAGGATCAAAGACTATGGTAGAAATAAAGGTTAAACCATCAGGACGAACAATGTAGTTTACTCAAACATGTATGATCTTTTCCTATCACATGTCTTAATTAACTAATGTGTTCTTAAGTATATTGAAATTGTAAAAAGTAAGGAATTGTGCGATCGCGCGTTGCGGCAGAGCATTACTAAAAATGCACATAAATTGTTGTGTGTTTGGCGATGAGTGCAATCTATGAACAGACATGCACATAATTTTATACATTCAAGCCTTAAACGTTGACATCTTCTTTGAATCTGTAGCTTTGTAATCTCGAAACGAAAAAAAAGTCTATAACGTTTTCTGAATGCAGTTGTTGCCCACTTATGCGGCAAAGTATTTTACATTACATGCACTTGCTAATCTTTTTGTATGAATTAAAATATGGAACATAAAGTCATAGAAAATGAAGGTTAATTATTACATATGAAAGTCGTCACTAACGCTGAACAAACACAAATACTTATCGATAAACCCTATAATAGCATGCTAACGCCAAAAGTAGTATCAAGAACCCTCAACGTTTTTTATAATTTTTAGATTTCACTAAATCAGATTTTAGTATTTAGTCCATTACAATACAAAAGGCGATATATAGGCCTCTGTAGATAACATAAAACAAAATGTTATCACACACTATTAGAGCTAACTATCATCACACAAAATCTAGAGAAAATGCTCTTATGTTGTGATGTGCAGTAGTCGTAGGACTTCTACATAAAGTTTTACAACTCCCTAAACAGTGTACCTAATCGTTGTAGTGTAGTATAGGCAAGACTCAGGGGTTGTTATCGTTCTCTAAGGGAATAGATTGGGAAGGTTTTATCATGGTCTAACATAATTCTAAGGGTTGTGAGAAGATTCTTTTTGTATTTTTATATTAAATAGAAAGCAGGTAAATATATGGTTTGAGAGGTTGGTTTGTTTAACTAATTACTAAACTAATTAACATCTAAACTACTAGTGATAACTTTATGATAAACAAATTTATTTACCTAATCATGCACTACTCCTCAGATTTCTTCTCCTAGATCCGTTGCTTTGTCACACTTGTGATGATTATGTAAGTATTTCCTAGGTCATGAACGGATTACACGAACCCACCGTCTATTTAATATTTTGTTAAGACAATGCACAAGTAAGGTAGTATGAAGACTATTACAAGGCCTCTAAGAGTATATTAAATGCATGTGAAATATCTTAAGAGGGATCAACCATATAATGGGTAAGGTAGTATGAAGACTGTTACCGATGGTATCCTTTATATACACTCACGTTTCCCTAGACATATCAACAGCGTTACAAACAAAAGCTGGTTTTCTAAAACCTAACGTGCACATTCATCAACAAGAAGCAACATCAAAAGGATCTGCAACCTAAGTTTCATGCAATCATAGATAAAACAAAGGAGGGTTTAGCCTCGCATGTTATAAAGAAAGCAAGAAGATAAATCAATCAAACAACACATAGACATATTATATGATTAATGATATATAACCTTACTTGATTAAACAACATGGATTCAAGGTAGTACAATAGGGTTTTGAGGCCCTAAAAATGACCTAGAAAGCTGCTAGAATGACTAGGGTTCGTCTCTATAAGTTTATACAAAGTTACACACTAAAAACCCTAAAAACAGTTTTATATTTATAGAGATATCGACGCGACGGCGTCGCTTACAAATCCTGACATCGTCTCTACATAGATGATTCTAGATCCTTTTTAAGTCGTCCACGTTTTGACGTCGTCGCTGAATTCCTGACGCCGTCACTAGATAGATCACGACGGCGTCGTTTTATGCCCGCGACACCGTCCCCATGCTTCTGTGAACACAATACTTGATGATTCTTGGTGTAGGTCTGTAATCTTGTTTGTTTCTTCTCCAAATGAGCCCAAGTCACGTGTATTTCCTCCAAATGTCATCCAAGTGCTAAAAATATAAAAACAATCGATTAAGCACATAATCTGAGCATATTTACATGATTTAGGGGGTTAAATGACCTTGAAATAGTGCATAAAATGACACCTCACAAAATACCCTGTTGGGATTAAAAGTCTTCTTGATGTTGTTAGAATTACTGCTGCTCAAGTTTATGTTAATACTGCTCTGATGAAGTTAGTGCTGCTCATGGACTTCAAAGAAAATATGCTAAGAGTTTACTACTGGTAGTACAAAGTTAAGACTGTCAGTTGAAGTTTAATGTGCTAGTCAAAGTTACTATGTAGTGATAAGGTACTTAATGCAGTAAAAAGACTGCTTGAAGTTAATGCTGCTGAAGAGTTACTACTGTTCAAGAAAATATTCTAAGTAGTTAGTACTGCTAGTATTAAGTTTGCACTGTTTGTTAGTACTTCTTACTTGACATGTTTTAGTTATTTATAGAAAAGATTTTATATACTTAGGAAAGTATTGTAAGCCGAGTAGGACTCATTAGTGTATAAAAGGAGGTCCTAAGGCATAAAGTTTTATACATATCAAAATCATCTTTTATCAATCTTAGTCTTATAATTCATAGCTTCAAGGTCTTTATAACCCTAATACTTTGAGAGTATTCATATTATTATCATTAATAATACTGAAGCTTATTTGTTTTGAATGACTGTTTCATTAATAGTTTTTCTTAATATTAAAGATTAGATTCCGCATAATCTTTAATACATTCAAAGTTTCTACTATAGTTGTGTTAGATTTATCTAATATAACTAATCCTTATACAAGCTTAAGGAATTCGATCTATTGAAGTGGGACCAACAAGTGGTATCAGAGCTTGTTGCTTTGAGAAACTTTGCTAAAAGATATGGATCAAGATTCTGCACACATGGTGGCTGCATCCAAAGTTCCTATGCTCAAACCGAGTGAGTTTGAGTTATGGAGGATGAGGATTGAACAATACATCCAGATGATAGACTATGCACTGTGGGAAGTCATAGAGAATGGTGCAACCTTGCCAAAAACAGCAGTTGTGGAAGGTGTTGAAAAAGTGATGCCTATTACATCTGCTGAAGATAAGGCTTAGAGAAGATTCAAAGTGAAGGCTAGAAGTACTTTAATGATGGGCATTCCCAATGAACATCAGTTAACGTTTAACTCTATAAAGGATGCTAAGCTGTTGCTGGAAGCTGTAGAAAAGATATTTGGTGGGAATGCAGCTACTAAGAAGACTCAAAGAAATCTCTTAAAGCAGCAATTTGAAAACTTCACTGCTCCAAGCTCAGAGATGCTTGATCAAACCTTTGATAGGCTTCAAAAGCTTATGAGTCAGTTGAAGCTTTTGGATGAAAAGCTTTCACAAGAAGATGTTAATCAAAAGTTATTAAGAAGCTTGTCACCTGAGTGGAACACACATGCTGTTGTGTGGAGGAATAAAGCTGAGTTAGAAACAATGAGCATGGATGATCTCTATAACAACCTCAAGGTGTATGAACCAGAAGTTAAAAGGATGTCTAGCTCAAGTTCAAGCACACAGAACATGGCTTTTGTGTCCTCTTCAAATAACAACACTAGCAGCACTAATGAAGCAGTTAATACTACTCATGGATTTTCTACTGCTAGCACTTAAGTTAATACTGCTTACTCTACAAATATTGATAACTTGAGTGATATTGTTATTTGTTCATTCTTTGCTAGTCAACTAAATAGTCCTCAACTTGCACATGAGGACTTGCAACAAATCCATCCTGATGACATAGAAGAGATGGATTTGAGATGGCAAATGGCCATGTTGACTATGAGGGCTTGAAGGTTTTTGAAGAATACAAGAAGGAAGCTTACTGTTAATGGCAATTAGACTATTTTTTTGATAAGTCCAAAGTGGAGTGCTACAACTGCCATAAGAAGGGACATTTTGCTAGGGAGTGCAAAGCTCCAACAAATCAAGACAACAAGAACAAGGAAAGCTCAAAAAGGAGTGTGCCTATGGAAACATCTACTTCCACAGCTTTAGTGTCATGTGATGGACAAGATAATGATTGAAGTTTAAAGACTATGAGCTCAAGATTGAAGACATTCATAGAATGCTAAGATTAAGATATTTGTAATCTAGAGTGACCTCTCTTAGGGGGAGATTGTTATGAATCTAAAAAAGGATCGGCCACTCCATGTATTTTACATTTCTAGCTCGTAGTCCATAAAGTATTATTTAGTAAGCTAACTGGGCCAAAGCATAGAAAGCCCATGGAAAGCCCGGTTTATCCTTTGTATAAAAGCCCTCTCCACACATGGAGAGGGTGTTGGTTGAATCATTTTACACACACATTTTGTATGTTTTTCTATGTGTTTCTCCCTTCTACTTTCTCTCTCTAGCTTTCTCTCTAGTTTTATCTTTATGTGAAATCCATTTTCTACAATTGGTATCAGAGCCAGGTTCTAATCCTGGGACCTGTAGGTTATTATTATTTCATATAGCAACTGGTCATCATTCTTTAAAGGCAAGTTATTTCCAAAAAGTAAAACTTGACCTTCTCAACAGGAATTATTCTCGGGCCATGGTGTAACACCCCCATTTTTACATTATGCAGCGGAAAGCTAGCTATAGGGTTATTATTCAAGGTACAACAGTCATAATCATAGAAAATGAATAAAAAAGAGTCATTTTTGAAAATTAAGTTATCATTCATTATTTCATCAGAGTTTTTACAAAAGAGAGGTCCCAAAATCTGAAATATAAAGTTTGAATGATAATAGTTTTGCCATCTTTAAGTCCTTGCCACTCCGTGCCATAGGTTGCTTTAGTTACATGAGATAAAGACCTGCTAAAAGTCAATAAAAAGGTTATGTGATATTCACAGGTTTAAGTTAAATAATTTGAATGCAAATTCGATATTGGGTTACGTTGTTATACACCCGTTATAAAACAAATATTATTGCCATTAGCTCATGAATCCAAAGCTTGGATATATTTGTGATTAAATTATAGCCCCAAAAAAAAAACGGGTGCCTTTGCAAAACACTCGCAGTTTTTATTTTAATGATGTTCGCGAGTGGTTACCTGTATAAATAGTAACACCCAACGGGGGAACAGGAGTCCAAACCCAAACTAGATCTATTCTAACATTCGTGCGTCACCTCCGTAGGTTAAATTAACGGTTTATGATATTGGGGGACTTAAAGGCATATAGTTACTTAGCAAATATTAAATCAGAATAGCATTAACAGAAATCAATTGCTTTCATGGTTTATTATAGCTTGTATACCCCTCGCGGGTTTATAAAACATTTAAGAGATTGAAATGCGAGGCTATGAACTCACCTTAACAGTATAGGGAAATCTGAGTGATAGCAAGGTATATGGGATGAGAGTAACGGCTTCGTCACACGCAACCTGTGGTAATATGTCAAGTCTTAGTTGTATTGAATATGTTTACATTATAAATGAATATATCTAGATTGAATTGTTATTGAGTATTGTATCACCGTTGGGGCCATCATTATTTAGAGGTCATTCAGTAAAGTAAACATTTGAGGAGCTAGGGCACTTTAAATCGTAAACCCAACAACTCAGTCAGAACGTAATACCAAGATGAAACCTCTTAATATGAAGCTCCCTAGTATTGTGATATGATATAATCGGTTTTAAGCGTTTTGATCAATATCTGGAAATGATAAGCACGACAAGCGTTAATTAAAGTTATGTCTTGTAATGTTTTGAACATGTTTTTATACTTTTTCAAAATGTTACATTTTACACCTTTAAGAATGAAAAATGGCAAAATATACCCTTGGGGTTTGCACTTTTACGAGTTTGGTCCTTCATGTTTAAAAGAAATACGAAGTAAACCTTGCACTTTGAAAAATGACAGAATAGACCCCTATAGTTATAACTTTAGAAATATGGCAAAAATAGTCCTTGTACTTATAAGTTTTCAAAAGTTACGGTATATACCCCTTGCATGGAAATGATTTACAAAACAAGTCCAAAATCCATAATAATGATATTTTTCAATATGAAAAGTAATTTACAGGTTATAGCTTATTAATATAAGCTAAAATATGAAGATTTAACATAATGAAAGTTTAAAATAATGATTCGTTAAGCTAGGAAGCAAAACGGGTCATATTAGGGTTTTAAAACGAAAACGCGTAGGTTTTAAGTTTAAATTCATTCGAGACTTGATAAAGTTGTTATATTAACATTAGTTAAGCATGTTAGGATAGATTATAACAATATTTAACCATTATAACATTTAGTTTTAAGAAAAACACAAAATTAGGGTTTCGGGTGTACAGTTTTGGACCAAAATGGAAAATGAGTATGAATTGAGTTATAAAACTTTAACAAGAGTATAATTAGGATAATATGAACATTATAAGAGTGTAGGAGCAGGTATGAAGATCATAGAACCTAGGTTTGAGCTTATAGCTTGGAAACGGGTTGAAATTGGGACTTTTAGCTTCGTACGCCTAGAATAACGACTCCCGAGCTTCTTTTCTTGGTTTCTTTTGCTTCACTTCTGTTCTTGAGACTTCTTAGGACCTCTTAGGAAATTATTTGAGCAAATTATTGCTGCTATGATGGGTTATAGAGGAGGAAGTGGGGGATGAGTAGAAATGAAGGGTTTAGGGTCCTATTTATAGTAATTTCGAAACTTGGAGGCCAAGGTGAGGGGGTGAGGTGTCATGATCCTGATGTAGCTGAGTTAGGGAGTCTATGAGGGTGATGTGGTGAGGCTAGAGTGGTAGAGAGGTGATGTGGAGGTTGTTTTGGTGCTTGTGGTGGCCGCGGCATACTTAAGGCCTAAGGGAGGGATGTGGCTTCTTTTAGGCCAAGAAAATGTGAGATATTTGTTGTAGCAGGTGGGTAAGCTGCTATGGAGCATAGAGGTGCTTGCCATTGAGGTGCTAAAGTGCAAAGAAAAGCTAAAAATGGGTCATTTTGCAAGAATAGGGGTCGCGGGTTCATTAGGGCTCGGATTGAGTTTTTGTGCTTGTATTTTGAGTACATCTGAGTTATAAGTGTGGATTAATGATCACAAGGTTTGTATTAAGGATTATAATCAAGAATTGATAGGTGGTTTGGGTTTAAAATGGGTGAAAACAAGTAAACGGGTTAAAAGTTCAAATTAGGGCACGTTTAGGGTTTCTTGGATTTATTTCGTGTATAATTGAGATGAAATGATGATAGAATATGATTGATAATGTTGTAAATTAAGTTATTACAACTTATTTTAGTGTTGGTTGAAGTTTAAAATGGATAAATATCGAGAAACGGGTCATGGTTTAGTATTTTGTTCGGGTTAGGGTTTCTAGGTTTCATTTCATGAGATCTTATGAAATGAGGATGATTATGGAATGTAAATGAAGTATATAACTTGCTTGTAACTTGTAATTGATAGATTATACAAGATTGTTTAGGAAAATGGAGGTGAAATGGTTATTTTGAAGATAATGCTTTATGATTTATACATTGTGCTTTATAAGACTTGTACTTGACTTGGAGGGAGTTTATATTTCAAATGAAATGTTATATTACTTGTAAATATGCTTTATTAGCTTGTGCATTCACTTTAGATATTAACTTTTCATGAAATTGGGGTTTTAGAGGTATACGATAACGGTTTAAAGCCCGTTTTGATATAACGTTACAAATGGTACATTATATGAGTAATGTACTTTGTAATAATTATATTAAGATATTAACTTGACATGTTATGATGTTTGCTTGTCATATATGAAGATATAGATGGCATAGGTAGGTTGCGTGAGCTCGTCCACTTTAGTTATGCAAGTTACATTGCATATTGAGATATTGGTAATGCAAGTAATGTAATAAAGCAAAAAATTTCCCTGTACAATTGTGATCATAATAAAATAGGTTGATTTTGCATTTGATGAAAATTCTGGGTTGTTATAGTATTAAATTATATGAGTGTATCAGTAGTATATTAAATTCTATAACTTGTTTTTGTAATGCATCCCGAGACCACATAGTGAGTATTTAGATTTGCTGGATAAGAGGCACTAGGATTAACCCATGTTTTAAACCTGTAATTGTTATGATGGTCACACCGATCATATAAGTATCCCACACCCTTGCCATGCACTTACTTTTAGTGCAGGATACCCCTAGTACAACCCTCCA
This sequence comes from Tanacetum coccineum, assembly GCA_026074375.1. Taxonomy (NCBI): domain Eukaryota; kingdom Viridiplantae; phylum Streptophyta; class Magnoliopsida; order Asterales; family Asteraceae; genus Tanacetum; species Tanacetum coccineum. The sequence continues at coordinate 7,171 of BQNB010071252.1, read as the reverse complement.
AGCCTATCCTTTTTCACGGTTCTCGTAATTTTCTGGTTAAGTCGGACTATTAATGAAGAGCATTGTAAACCTTTAAACCAATCGTTACACCTAAATTGCCTTAGCCTACCTTGTTTGTACTCACCTTTAGTACATTATTGTTTTAACCCAAGTTAATTATTGAGTACACAATTGCTAAGTCCTTATCCTTATAAATACAGTTTTGGGACGATTGAGATTCATGGTAGTATTTATTTCGTGGAAGAATGGGGAAGAAAAGTTAAATAAATACCCCTATATGTTTGTTAGATGATCTCCATGTTATTTTGATCCACCTCAAATCGGGTCATTTTTAGATTGAAATTATCGAGTATGTAAAAGTTCAAGTGTAGGGGTGTATCTAGAAAACCCCCATGATGTATTTTATGAGCGATGGCAGGGCAAAAGTGTACGAAAAAAAATGTATATAAAAAAAGGAGTGAAAAAAATGTACGGGTTGCCATTTGCTTATGTTTATGTTTATATTAGAGTCGAGAAAAGAAAAAGAAAGAGATTGATGTAGAGTTGTGTAGAGTTTGTATATCTTCGTCCAAGTCTTGGCTTAGCAACCAAACCAACGTGTATTCATATAAATAATTAGCTAACCCTTCCACTCCAAATTCACCTGAAGCCACCTAAATGTATCCCATCCGTTTCCGTTTCCATTATATGTTATCTTACACCTACACCCCACAACCTTTTAAAGGACCTCTTGGATAGTAATGAATAATGCTTGCGCTCAGCGGTGGAGGTTTGATCCTTTACCAAGCCTATGGTAATTTATATGCTATGACAGGTAATGAGTGTTGATTTTCCGTTTCCTCATTATGTTATAATTTAGTATACACCCGAGAGAAAGAGAGAATCCCAAACACTTATGTGAGATGCTAGTGTATGCTTTCTATGCTTTTAATTACGAGGTCTAAAAGGTTGTATTGTAAAATACTTTTTAAGAGTAGGTTAAATGACCCTCATATTGCTATTGTCTAGGTAGAAAAGACCATTTGCTTGAGGACAAGCAAATCCCAAGTGTAGGGGTATTTGATGAGGTGTTATTTTATACTATTTTAGGGTCATTTAACAGCCTTAAATCATGCAAATATGCCCATATTATGTGCTTAATCTTTTGTTTTCAGGTTTTTAGCACTTGGATGGCATTTGGAGGGAATACACGTGACTTGGGCTCATTTGGACAAGAAACGGACGAGATTACGGACCTACACCAAAACCTTGAAGAAGTATTGCTTACAAAACGTGGAGACGGCGTCGCAGGCATAAAGCGATGTCGTCATGATCCATCTAGTGATGACGTCAGAGATTTAGCGATGGTGTCAGGACGTAGCCGACTTAACGAGGATCTAGAATCATCCACGTAGCGACGGCGTCAGGATTACAAGCGATATCTCTATATATACTAAACCGATTTTAGGGTTTCAAGTGTGTAACTTTGTATAACTTTTGGGAGACAAATCCTAGCTCTTGTAGCAGCTTCATATGTCATTTTTAGGGCCTTAAAACCCTATTGAACTACCTTGAATCAATGTTTTAATTAAAGTAAGGTTATTTATCATTAATCATTCAATATGTCTATATGTTGTGTGATTGATTTATCTCTTTGCTTTCTTTATAACATGTGAGGCTAAACCCTCCTTTGTATTTGCTTATGATTGCATGAAAGTCAGATTGTGGATCCTTTTACTGTTGCTTCTTGATTGATGATTGTGCGCGTTAGGTTCTAGAAAACTAGCTTTTGTCTGTATCGATGTAGACACGTCTAGGGAAACGCGAGTGCGTAGAAAGGATACCATCGGGTAACAGTCTTCATACTACCTTGCCCCTTTATATGTTGATCATGTCTTAATGAATTTCACACGCATTTAATATACTCTAGGGCCTGTAAATAGTCTTCATACTACTTACTTGTTGTTGCCTTAACAGAATATTAAATAGACGGCGGGTTCGTGTAATCCGTTCATGACCTAGGAAATACTTACACATATCATCACAAGTGTGACAAGGCAACATGATTAGGAGAAGCAATCTGATAAGTAGTGCATGATTAAGTAAATACATTTAATTATCATAAAGTTATCACCAGTAGATTAGATATTAGTTTAATTAGAAGTTAAACAAACCAACATCTCAAACCATAGATTTACTTGCTTTCCTATAAATATAAAAACTCAAAAATAATCTTCTCTCAACCCCTAGAATTCTGTTAGACCGTGATCAAGCCTTCCCAACCTATTCCCCTAGAGAACGATAACAACCCCCGAGTCTTGCCTATACTACTACTACAACAATTAGGTACTCTACCTAAGGAGTTGTAAAACTTCTTGTAGAAGTCCCTTATGACAACCGCATCACACCCCTTTATACATCCGTCCTTTTTTATTCTTGATCAAGATATTATATTCGGGTTTGATTCGTATTGATATTCGGGTAGTCATAACATAATGTTTGGGTTGTATTTAGTTTCTAATCACCTTCTTAATCACCATTCTTTGTAAGTCAACTATTTCTCATAAAACTTGTACTTTTGTGATTCTTATAATGCATAAATGTAAGATGTACAACTTGTTTTGTAAAAATCAAAGTTTAAAAACTACATAAACCCTAAAAGGGTTTATGTATGGCTTGAAAATAATAAAAAGGAGGACAAGGAAAGTAGTTTTGTGATCGTGGTTATCTTTATGTAATAAAACTTATGACTATGTGCTTATTTTATGTTTCGGCTTATAAATAAGCTTTTGGAGAGCTTATTGAGCTTATTTTTGTGTTCGGCCCACTAGGGAAACCAAAAGGGTGTTTGTTTAGCTTATGTTATATTCAACTTATATATTTTCTAGCTTATTCCTTACTACTTATTTTTGTTGCTTATTTCGATAAGGGAAAGTTTAAACTTATTTGGCTTTAACAAATAAGCTCAAATATTGCTTAATGGTCTTAATTGGGCCACGACCCACAAACAAAGCCTAAGCCATAGGCTTAAATAATAAGCTACATGGTTTGGCTTATTACTCTTTTCTTATTGAAGGCTTATTGATGGCTTATTCGAGAACCAAGAGCTTATTTGATACTTGTTTGGCTTGTCGGAATTAACAAATAGGCCCGTATGAGTTAAGGAAGTTTCAGCCCAACAAGAGAGCCCAAACTATGGCTTAAGGCCTACGGTTAGCTTATTGGGTTTTGGCTTGGCATATTTGAGCTTATTAAATAGCTTACTAATGATTCGAGTGCTTATTTACTTAACGTTGGTTTATTTTTAACTTATTACATCTCGAGTCATACGTTTAGGCTTATTGGGCCTAAAAGCCCAATAAGGGTTATTAATACTATGACATTGTAACAAAGGAGAAAGGATTGATTTTGAAAAAGATGTAGAGGTTAGGCCAATTATTGAAAGTGATTTTAATAAAGTCTACGACTTTGGAAAACGTGTAAACACGAACGGGTCATGCTAAATTTTTTATAAAATCTTTATAGAAAATATTTTGAAAAACATTTATAATGATATATTGACTACTT
>BQNB010071251.1:0-15000 GCA_026074375.1 Tanacetum coccineum | reverse complement strand
AGATTTGAAATTGTTTAGCACATGAAGGAAAGAGTTGCACTTAGAGTCTTAAAGATCACATTCTTCTATATCACATTTTAATCACATTTCTCTTCTTATTTTAAATAATATAACTTTTAGTATTTGAAATACTAATTGATTAAAATTAATAACATGAAAAATTCCATGGGGAGAAAAATTATACCATGATATTGCAAGAATTTATTTTCCTGATAGCTCCCCTTCAACAGTATATGTGAGATACCAAGATTTATTAAAACTTGACATTGGAATGAAAAAATGATATGACACCACACAATGTTGAAGACAGAGTGAGATGCCTGAGTGAACAATGTATATTATTAATTGACATTATAAGTTTTCACATTTTAATTTCACAAAATGTGTTTGGATACATAAAATTGACATTTGTGAGATGTATCAAACACATTAAAAGGCTTTGGTTTTAAAAGCTCCCCCTCAGAAATTTATCTATATAGAATGACATTGTAAGTACCACACTTTTAAAATTTATTTGAGAAAGAGAGTGTTGAACACACAATTTTAACAAATACCACTTTTTATGAAAAAATACCACAAATTATATTGCAGACAATTTTGACATTAAAGGTTCTTTTTTGGGAAAAAATTATGTTTCAACGATTATAAAAACCATGATTAAAAGATTCTCTTCTTTGCTAGAGAAGCGCACTGAAGCGTACACACCCCTATTACATTCGGGTCCGAGTTATGCACTGATGTGTACATAAGTCATAAAGAAAATTTAGAAATGACATGTTTTGAAAGCATTTGAAACTCTTGGTCGAACTTCATTTACACGCCCGTGTCGATGTTAATCACATTTCTAGTACTGTAAATGGTACGATTCCAAGAGACATGTCGAGAAGATTCTTTTTGGTATTTTTGAAATTTTTGATTTTTATATTTTGTTTTTCTAGATTTTATATTTTTGTATTTTTTTTTGTTGGTTTTATATTTTTATATTTTATTTTTTAAAAATATTTATAAATCAAAATAAAGAGAAAAATAAAAATATTTACAAGTCGAAGTTTCCATCAGCAGTGACAGTTGTTGCTAGAGTTGAAGTAGATGAAGTTGAATCTGGTTGTTGTTGACGTTTATCGGATGCATCAGCAGTAGTAACAGCGGAAGACTTTGAAACAACTTGATTTTCTCCATTGAAATATTCATCGAACAAAGATCGAATAAAATTTCTAACTCTATCATTGACGTCATAACTATCATATCTGATGTAGAAACTTCTATTGACGTTGTGGAGCGAGGCTTGAACCGAGGTGTTCAAACGTCATTTGACATTAAGGTTCGAGGCTTGATCTGTTGTGATCAAACGTCATTTTTTCTGTATCATCATTTGTGAATCCACTTTGACAATGGTTTCTAAGATATCAGCTTTTTCAGCAACCATACTCTGAGATTTTCCTTGTTGACTTTCATAGGTACTGCACTAAAATCAAGACTTGTTCCTTCTGAACATTGATTAATGTACATGCACTTAAATCCAGAGTTTGTTTGCATTCACTGAATATTTGGGATATCAATTTGATACAATGTAGGGGTTCATTGTCAAACCTTGCTTGTGCATGAGTTTTCGAATAACTTTCCTATAGGAATCCATCTAAGACCAACAGATTTGAAAATTTACCCGTGGGTTTCTCACCTAAGTTATATCTAGGAGATGTTTTCTCATACACAACGGAAGTCTTATTGGGAGAAAACCTATGTCCTGTAAAGATCTTCCTACCAGGTTTCTGAGTATGACTCTTTTAATCTACGGGCTTGTTACTGTTTTATTCTTATGGGATTGGAATCTTATGCACATGGGAATTTACTTCTTTCAGGAGTTTTGTTATACAAGCATCATGATTTGCATTAGAGACACACTTATAACATGTAGAACAAACAAATTGTTTGGAATCTGAGAAAGAACTAGAACTCTTAGAGTGATCTGCTTTGGGCACAACCGTTATTGTTACGCAACTACTCTTAGATACAGACAAACTCCTAGGTGTTTGATTGTTGCTCCTAGGTTTTGGTTTGCTACCGTCAGCAGTGCTTTGAAATCTAGCAGAAGGCATCACACTAGTTTTTGAGTTCCTATCTCTTTCTGGTGTCTTTTTCCTAGCTTCATCTAGATAGTGATTATGAACAATGTGTCACACCCCCAGACGGGGCCTGGACGGAATACGTGTCCGAGGGCGTGACGTCATAATATTTTGAACACAAGGCACGAGAGAACGACCACTAATGGACGTTTTGAAAATCATAACTCGTTTCATTTATTAAAATGGATAAGTTTTACAAGATTCGGATGGTGTTAAATTTAAATCAAGCGCGGAAGCATAATTTAGTTTTAAAAAGATAGCGGAAGCGAAATTTATGTTTTCAAAAGACAACGAGTATGATAATTTGATAAGTCATGAAATAGGGTATCATATTGCACGTAGACTCCACATAGCACATCAGAGAAGTCCAAAGCTAATCCACTAGAAAAACATGCAAAACGGTCAACATAAAGTTGAGTGAATTCATAGGTTAAGTAAAGCATTTACAAGAATAAAAAACGTTTAGTGAATACTTCTTCACTCAGTATTATGAAAAGTATTTAGTAATTGGAAATGTTCAACCAACGTAGTGTGGACCACAAGTTATAAAACGTATGTGACAGTTATAACGAATACAACTTCACATAAAAGGGATATTTACTGTTGCACTAAGCTCATGACACCGAAGCTAATTGATGCACGCAATATGCTAGATAATGATTCTGCCCTACCGGTGTCTGACCAAGGCACCCAAAGAGATTTGACATGTTATGTATCCGTTTATCGAGAGCCCCGTGGGTAGTGAGCGCTACTCACCCAGATAGGGATAATTAGTCCCAATAGATCTATTTATAACATTCACGCTTACTGAGACCAATCCAATTGGTTATACCATAATTAACGGTTCATGATAGTTTCGGGCAAGAGAGTGGTCTAATCGCTACTTAGGCAACACGTAAACAGGGATATCTCACGCAAGCACTTGTGTCCAGTAAAAACAACCAACGTTTTCGTAAAAGCTTAAAGTACTTATATCCATAAGTAAAAACGAGTGTGGTATAAATCATGTAACAAGTTTGAAATCAACGTATACGAGTTTGAAATTCAGTGAAGTAAACGAGTTTGTAAACAAGCATGTTTCTCACCCCTATAAGTTATAAAAAACGTATATACACAATAGAATCGTGGGGCTATGAACTCACCTCGACGTTGCAGAACAATTGGCAGATATGCAAATAATATGCACAACACAAACGAAAGACGAATCGGCTCGACCAAGAAGTTACAGTCAATCTTAACGGCTAAAACCCACTAACTTAGAATGATGCATTTATGTTTCAAGTTGTAATAGTTTGGTGGTTGGTTAAATAAAATATATCAAAAAAAGCAACCAATATGTTCCGTACATATCACGTAGGAAATGAACGATTATATAATTCATACGTTGAATTATATAATAAAGACAAGCATTTAAAAGAATAAATCGAAGTATATATCCACATTCTTGTTTCTGGAGTTTAAAGAAGTTCTGAGGTTGTTGTTGGTAGGTTTGTAGAGTTTTTTAAATTACTTTGCAATGAGTGCCAAGTTTTTCTGCATTTCCTTATCCTTCTAAGCTTGTTCAGGATCACTGTCTTCTTCAGAAGCTGACTCAGATGGAGGTGTGATTGGTTTGGCTATCTCTTTGCCTTTGTGTCTGGTAGTTGCATGAGATCTGGTTTGAATTCATGCTTTTGATGTTGGTGCATATGATTTGTGAGACTTTAGTGCTTGATAATAAGGATCTGGATGTGATTGAGCAGCAGCAACAAGTGCTAATGGGTTAGCATTCTTGGCTATTCTTTCAGCACGGATTTCATTTACTTCCTTTTGATATTGTTTTAGAATGTCAAAGAGCTTGTGATATGAAACTTTATCTAATTCGTGTTGTTGCTTGACAATTGTCACAAACCTTGACCATTCTGGTTGAAGTTGTTGAAGAAACTGAACATTGACTTGCATCGTAGCAACTATCAAGTTGTTTCTTATCATTTCATTCATTAGCTTGTAAAATCTAGAGTAATATGACTCCATTGACTTTTCATCCTGAGAAGTGAATTTTCCAAACTCCCAAAAGAAATTAGTCTTGACATCTTGAATGTTGAGAGATTCACCTTGTTGTAGCCTTTCAATAGCTATCCACATTTCATGAGATGTCTTGCAAGCATCAACAATTGAGTATATTTCATCTCCAATTCCAGTCAATAGCAAGTAAGAAATTTGCTTCCTTTTCCGCTTGGTAATGTTCTTTGTTTTTCGGAGACATATTCAAGATTGTCTCAACTGCAATACGTTTTGGAATTGCAGGATTATCACCTATTGCAGGTACAGCTAGAATTGTGACAAGCTCGTGGTTGAATTTAACATTCTTAAGAGGCATTTCCTCAAAGCATCACCATTTGGTCTTGTATCAATGTATCTTAAGAAATTTTTGGTATTTTTGAAATTTTTTGATTTTATATTTTGTTTTTATAGATTTTATATTTTTCTATTTTCTTTTTGTTGGTTTTATATTTTTGTATTTTCTTTTTCAAAAATATTTATAAATCAAAATAAAGAAAAAATAAAAATATTTACAAAACGAAGTTTCCATCAGCAGTGACAGTTGTTGCTAGAGTTTAAGTAGATGAAGTTGAATCTGGTTGTTGTTGACGTTTAACGGATGCATCATCAGTAGTAACAGCGGAAGACTTTGAAACAACTTGATTTTCTCCATTTGAAATATTCGTCGAACAAATAACCGAATAGACTTTTCAACTCTATCATTAACGTCGTGACTATCGCATATGCTGTAGGAACTTATGTTGACATTGTGGTGCAAGGCTTGACCCGTTTTGATCAAACATCATTTGACATTAAGGTTCGAGGATTGATCTGTTGTGATCAAACGTCATCTGACATTAAGGTGCGAGGCTTGAACTGATGTGTTCAAACGTCATCTTTAACATTGAGGTTTGAGGCTTGAACTGCTGTGTTCAAACGTCGTTTGTCTATATCATCATTTGTGAATCCACTTTGACAATGGTTTATGAGATATCAGCTTTTTCAGCAACCATACTCTGAGATTTTCCTTGTTGACATTACATAAGGTACCTGCACTTAAATCAAGACTTTGTTTGCTTTCATGAATATTAGGGATATCTACATTTGAACTGTGTATGGGTTCACTGTTAACCTTGCTTGTGCAAGAGTCAAATAACTTTCCTGTAGGAATCCACTTAAGACCAACAGATTTGAAAATTCTACCCGTGGGTTTTCACCTAAGATCAGATCTAAGAGATGTTTTCTCATACACAGTGGAAGTCTTATTAGGAGAAAACCTATTTCTTGTAAAGATCTGCCTACTAGGTTTCTGAGTATGACTCTTTTGATCTATGAGTTTGTTACTATTTCTGGTCTTATGGGATTAAATCTTAGCATGTGAATTCACTTCCTTTAGGAGTTTTGTTATACAAGCATCATGATTTGCATTAAAGACACACTTATGACATGTAGAACAAACAAAGTGTTTGGAATCTGAGAAAGAGCTAGAACTCTTAGAATGATCTGCCTTGGGCACAACCGTTATCGTTACAAAACTACTCTTAGATATAGGCAAACTCCTAGTTGAGTGATTAGTGCTCCTAGGTTTAGGTTTGCTACCATCAGCAGTGCTTTGAAATCTAGCAGAAGGCATCACACTAGTTTTTGAGTTCCTATCTCTTTCTTGTGTCTTTTTCCTGGCTTCATCTAGATAGTGATTATGAACCATGTCATTTGAACTAAATCTTGGCATGTTCTTAGAACTATTCTGAGATTCGTTAGATGCAATCATACGATCAGGTTTTGCAAAAACGGATTCTTTTCTCTTAGGCAAATAGTGTTGAGTTACTGGTCTTGACAAATTGTTATTCACATCAACTTGGGAGGCAAACCGTGGTTTTGACATTTGAGGCCTTTTAGATTTAAACGCATTCAGTTGTCTAACAACTGATTGGTTTCTTAGTGATTGTATAACTGGTTTCCCCAAGACTGATGTTTTAGCAAACTTAGTATCTACACTATTTCCTTTTAACTTCCTTAAGTCATTTTTTAAAGCAGCAATTGCAAAAACCTTTCCCTGAATCTGATTAAATTAACATTATTAGCAAGCAAAGAAGTTGTCTATTCTATAGTCTTAGATCTCGTAATTTTAATAGAATCATACAAATCTTTGTAATGCTTTTTCAAAGTCTTATTTTCCTTACGTAATTTAGACACACTATGTTCTAATTCGATGTTCATTGTTTCAAGTACATCAATTTCCTTTTTAATCTTGGCTTTATTACTTGTTTCATTCAAAATTTGACCATGTTGCCCTGATTTTAAAGGTTGATTTTGATATTTAAGTTCGAGAGCAATACAATGTGCTTCCATTCTTGAAAATCTTTTTGAAATTGGGCAACGGTCTTTTTGAGTAAAATATTTTCAGACTCGAGTGATTGTTTTGAGTAGTCAGTTGTCTGGTTATCAGGTGATGAATCAAGCATAGGACTTTTAACTTGACGTTGTTCAGGATACTGGTCAACCCTACCTTCATTAATGATTTTAGGTTGCTCAGTATGTTGTTGTCCTATAGCAAAGATATTACATTCAGCAGTCAATTGTACCTCAGCCATTGGCTCTTCGTCATAAATGGGTCTGATATCTGCATCATCAGCATCTGTATCATTCCCTGACCTGCTGTTGTCATCTTGCACTTCTGATTCTGTTCCACTGCTTTCTGTGACAACCAAATCATCATCTACTGCTTTACCCGTATCAATCTTACTCTCTTGCGTCTGCATCTGTCTTTTATTCACCCTTCTATCATACTGTCTTTGATGACGTGTTCTTTCAGCAACAGACTTCTTAACATTACCCATGAGTTGAAGTAATGTGTCTCTGAATTGTTTAACTTCGATTCCAGTGTATTCAGCAAAATACTTGTCTGTCATTTGACTGTCATAATCCAAAGTAAACTGTGAATCGATGAACTTCTGAAATTGGTTGTTTACCACCCAAAAGGCTGCCATGGATCCATCTTCTTGAAATTCATCTTTGTCAAGTTGCTTTTGTAGTTGATCTACGTTGAGGAGCATTGTACTTGTGAAAGTATTAACATCTTGACCAAAGAGTGACATGAATGCCCGTTTGAATCCATGTTCGATGCGAGTGCCTTTTAAGTCTTCTTTAGAAAGAACTTGAAGGTGTGAATGAAGAGATCGAAAATATGCCATGGATCTTTCTTTTTCTTTTGACATCTTGTGTTTGATTGCATGCACAAATTTTGTTGCAGAATTCAAGCTGCTTTCTTTTACTAATTTGTTGGATGCAGTCTCTGAATTACTGTCATCTTTCTCAAAACAAGTGTTTTGTATGACAACTAAATCAACTTTTAATGAATCAACATTCAATGCTGGAATTGGATTTGAATGATCTTCTTGTGTTTGCATCAACTTCTTTTGTTTCAACAATTGTAGAGTTCGTTGTTGATGAAGAATTATCTCAAGCATGTATTTCCCAATGGAATCCATGCTACAGATCATTGCATCTTTGAAGGATTGAGCATCAAATCTTGTATATTTCTGTATACGCTCTTTGAATTCTGAATTGAAAGCATTTTCAAACATTGTTATGAGTTTTGTCAAAATAGTCTTGCAATCAGTCTGAGAAAGTATATCTTTGGTAAGATGATATTCTAGTCAATCCAAGTCTTGAGAGAATGTTCTCTTGAAGATAGGCATAGTATCAAAATCTTGTAAAGTTTCTGAGAGAAACTTGAATTGTGACTTGACTTCTCTAAGACTATTCATGCATCTACTTCTTGAAAGTTGTGTCTTCTCTTGAACTTTAGAAGTTAAACACGAAGAAACTGTGTCATTGTGAAGAACACTTGATGTTTGAGTTTGCATGTTGTTATTGGTTTTTGACATTTTGATGAAGTTGTGAATGGATATCGGATCTTAAGTAGGTAAAGTGATTGTTGTTATGGATTGAATTCAATTAACGTTTACGGGATTTTACAAATCTATGATTTAAACCAAGAAAAGAATTGGAATCTTTTGCAGGATTTTACAAAATCACGAAGAAACCGTGAAACAATAATTAATTGTGGTTGAAATCGTTGTTGTAATCGAAGAACTTGAACTTTCATTAACGATTTGTTGAGCTAAAATGATGAACGTTGCACAAATTTTCAACTTAAAATAATTAATGGTTGATTAAAACTCAAATAAGGAGTAACGGTGCAATTACGATTCACTTTGGAGGACAAACAGGCTGTTTTATGAAAATAAGGACTAACGGTGTAAAATTGTTTTAACAAGGAGGGTTAACCATCAAACAAAGGACGAAGGATGAAGTATACTTGAAATACAGGGACCAAAGTTGCAATTTTCGATATTTTAATTAGTAAATAAAATAAAATAAAACAATTTCCCTCCTATTGCCTTTTCTTCTTCGTTTGAATTTGTAGTATTACGGTTTATTTTTGGTTTGAATTATAATCGCATACGGTTATCGTCGGCAAAAACTAAATATACCACTTTGATCGAAAACGAGTCACGATCACAACGGTGTATGTCTTATGTCCCGAAACTAACTGACACTCGAAATTGTAAAACCCGAAACGACTTAAAAATGTGAGAATTTGTTTCCGTGAACTTGTTAAATTAGTTCTAAGTGCTTGTGAGTTGTTCGGTGATAAAGTGGAAAAGGTTGTTCGGTTCCAAGGTTGTTTGGTTCCAAGGTTGTTCGGTCCAAGGTTGTTCGGTTCCAAAGTTGTTCGGTTCCAAGTGGTTTTGGTTGTTTGGTTTCCAAATGATTTGGGTTGTTTGGTTTTCAAAAGATTTGGGTTGTTCGGTTTCCAAATGATTTGGGTTGTTCGGTCGACAAAAATATCAAACACCTTGAGTGCACCTATTTCTTCTCTTTGTTTCAACCAAGTTTGTTCTTTGTTTCGTTCCATAAAACGTTACCACAAAGAAGCAAATAAACCCAAAATAAGCTCTCGAAATAAGCTTGGGAATAAGCACTTTACACCAAGATTAAGCTTTGTCAATAAGCACTTTTCAACAAAAAATAAGCTCCGCAATACACTAGCTATATGTAGGTTAAGAGTGTGAATCGAATAAGCAACTAGGAAACGAAAATAAGCCAAAAAAATAATCGAACACAAAGTGGCACAAATAAACTACAAGATGTTTCATATAAGAAGTTACCCACTGTTTATGAAACAAAGCTAAAATAAAAAGTGAACCATGTATTAGGCTATTTAGAATGGGCTAAGTATTTATGAATCTGGGCCACGTTTTTCGTAAATAGAAAAGAACTCAAATTTAAAATGATTTGAAGCAGATGCAAATAATAGACCGAATATGAAAATAAGCCCTATATTAAGCCAAACCAATAAGCTCAAACAAACCACAACGAAAATACTAAACAATCCACCCCCGTCGGCGAGTGATACCAAATGTTTTATTCCTCATATAACATAACCCATTGTCATGCCATTAAGCAATAGCTGAAAGAGAGGAATGCAAAAATGATATGATTTATTATGAGAGAGAAAGTAGAGAGTGGAAGATATACACATACTCACATGTGTAAAAATTAGGTAACCAACACCCTCTCCATGTGTTGTGAGAGGGGCCTAATTTATACCCTAGACATCATATGTAGGCGTATGGGCTTTTACTAATGGGTCGGGCTTGGCATATCTTGGGCTTTGAGCCCGAAACACGGACAATATTAGATTACAATCCAAGCCCATTAAACCCGACTAGCCTATTACTTAACAAGACTAATGGAGACTAATGGAACGATTTCATTCTTGTTCGACTTATATAAAATTAAGGCTAACAGATCAACTCATGAAGCGCCTAGAGCAGCTGAGAAGACTTGAAGAATATGTTGGTGGGCTTCCCAAGACTATTGATCCCCATTCTTATGTAAGGCCTATGTAAGCAGCCTTTAGGGGGAGATTGTTAGAAACACAAAAAGTGTTGGTTACAAGGCCATTTATCTATCTTTAATAGTCTAAGGATTAATTAGTGCAAATAAGGAAGGACTAATGTGTAATATGTACAATACCCTAATTGCTTCCTAGTTCCTCATTCCTTCATATATAAGGAGGGCTTAAGGAAGGAATTAAGGTGGTGATTCTTCTCTTTCTTAATCTAATATTCTCTTATTTCTTTCTCTCCTCTCTCCTTCTCTACTCGTCACCCTATCTCTCTCTTTACACTCTTTCTAAAATATACTAGTGTAGTATATGTTATGAAATCTATCAGTTTACAACCACTACAATCATAAATATCATGAACGTCTAGATTTCCCAGCGCTCCTGTAGATGCTAAAAATCATAGACGAGAACCAGAGACATGACCCAACTGAGAATGGCATAAATAAAATGCTGAAGAAGAACGGTTCAACCAAAAAGAAGAAAAATCCACACTAGATGATGCGGTATCATGAATATCTCTAAAATGATCAAAAACAGAAAGATCCCCTTTCCTATGACCAGTCCCAACCACATTCTATGTTTTCTAGTCATATATAGAGCAATCAGAATTAGAAAAATTAACTATACATCTGGTATCACAAATTTTACTAGCAGAAGCAAGATTTATTGTAAGGCTCATTATGTAGTAAACATCAGATAAAGCAACAGATGAAGTATCAACTAAACCAATACCTTTTAATGGCATATAATCACCATTACCGGCAACAATTGATTTCAAAGAATTAAGATTCAAAGAAATACATTGTGACAAAAGATGAGACATGTGATGAGTGGCACATGAATCTAATATCCATTTAGAAAATGATGTGCCATTAAATCTTTATTAAATTGTGTTGACATAGCATGAGGGTCAAGGGCTAGAAATTTCTTAAGTTGCTTTAACATGTCTAAGAATATCTCAAATTTCTCATACACAAGTAAGAATTTCTAAAATTGCTCAAATAATGATGAATCCAACTTCAAATCATTCTTACAAGTGTCCATACTAACTAGCGAATACAACCTAATAATAAACAAATTTGTCTTCAAACAAAACTAAATGCGAACAATTTCATGCAAAACCCAAATACAAATGAACCAAATCCTCAAACAATACTAAATGCAGGGAAAACTAATTTTGTGCCAAAACAAGTTAACGAACAAAATCCCAATGTGCCAAATCCAATTGTCTACTGAGCGCACAATTATATAATTAATTCAAGACCACTAACTTTTATACCATATCAAATGACCAATCAAAGACTAGAAGAAGCACAAAATCATCTATAATAATTAAATTAGGCTTACTTGCTGAAGCAATCTCCACGACAAACAAAACAAACTATCGAAAAAAATGACAAACCAGTGATAACGAATGGAAGCACTTCAAACAAACATATTAATCATATCGAACACAAAACAACGAACGACTCTGACACCATGTAGAAACTAAAGATCAAACAACGATTTGGATTACTTGATGATAACTAGGAGAACACAAAGAGTATTTATAAGACAAACAAAAGGGTAAACCCTAATAGCTAAATGGGCCGTGGGCCTCTTACGGGCTATATGCTAATAGAAGCCAGACGAAATTAACTATAGTGTCAAAGTTAATGTTACACATAAGAATATAACTTCAATCTGAATGCCAGCTCTCCTATCTTGTGTTTCAATAATCTGTCATATTAAACCTGTATCAACATCTTTTTTATTAGTATTACATTGGTTTATTTCATGCAATGTTCAGTTTAATGCATATACATATAACAAGACTATATGCATTGTTTAGTTTGATACACATATAATTAGAAGCAATTAAGGAGGTATGTTGAGATGTATGATGTGTCTGGGGTTAATGTTGTAACATTTGCGGTTTCGGTTGATATTGTTATTCGGTTTAATTTGTTTTTCAAATTTTCTGTAGTGTTTCATAGTTGTAGTAATACGAGTTGGCTTGCGTATGTTGTTATTTTGATTTGATCTAATAGACTATTATTTTTACACTATTTGTGATTGCTTTGAAATTGCGTATATTATTACTGCGTTTTGATATAACGGATACTTTGCAAGGTGTTTAAGATTGCTTATTATAATAATTTATATGGTTATTGCATTTTAAGAGGGTGTTTATGTTAAATTATCTTAAAGGCTTGTAAGCATATTTTGAATTTGCTAAGCTTATTTTTAATGGCTTATGAGCTTATCTATTTGAGTTTATAAACTTAACTATGCTATAAGTCAAGTCAATAAGCTCATACGCCATAATAAATTGGAGCATATCAGACTTATCAGGTTTTCTCAATTTACAAGCCCTCGAAAAAGCCTAGATAACATTGTACCCCGAAAAGCATCCGCAATCCATAGTCTTAGAAAATCTTTTTACTATTTGACAAATTATTTCAAGTAACTTGGCAGTGTTGGAGAAGATGACTTTTCTATGACTTTTTATGAAAGACTTGGTATGCATAAAGCATTTGAAGGTTTTGAAGATATCTATATTTTAATCATTTTTCACTTTTGCATCAAAAAAATTATTATTATTTCATATAAAGTGTAATGTCATAAGCTTATTTTGATATAAGTATGTAGCTACATACATATACAGTGTAATGTCACCATCTAATTTCATCAACTTTCTTCAATGTCAATTAATAAAGACTACTTCTAGATACCTAATCGTTTTCTCTCTATAAATGGCGATTCTCGCCAAAATTTTAATGTTAATTTCACTATTCCATAAAATCTAACCATTAATATACCAATCAAATCATCACACTTTGTTCTACTCACTATTCTGATCATTACGTGTAGTTTTTAGCTAGAGTTACTGGTTCGATCCGTGTTGTTGGTGATCTGGGTTTTTTTGCGCCAAAATTTCTTTTGAATTTTTGCGTTGATTTTGTGCTTTTACTAGTTTCTGTAAGAGAGATCAGTATTCCTGTGATTAAATCACTGTTTCTAATTGAAGTAATTCATTAATTCATGATTTCTTTAGTTTTTCTCAATTTGTATGAACTCTAATTCTAATAATGAGAAGCAAAAGACAACCAAAAGTACCTCAGAAATTTGAGGACTCTATTCACAATATTAATAATGTTGATAGAAATAATGCCTAAAAACGTTATTAATATTTTTTGAACTCTCTACGTTTTGATAATCACAAAATATAAAAACGATTAATGAAAAATTATTCGTTAACAAGTAATTAGTAGTAAATTTTCATTTCAAAAATTTAATCACTTAAAGGTATGAATAAATAAATGCTTTATGCATTTTATGATCAAATGAATTTTTATTCAACCTCACATTTTTTATAAAAATGTCACAAACATTTTATAATTTTTACAAGACATTTTTAGATTTAAAAGAAATATTTTATTCAAAATAAATATTTTAAATTTAAATTTTCTACCTAAAAACGGCTAAAAATATTCCAGAAAACACCTCCCTCAGAAAAGACAAAAAAGAGAGCGTCTGGCCTGGGCGGCCCCCTTAATTATAAGGGCGGTCCCCTTAATTATTAAGGGGACTAGCACCCTAATTAAGGGGACCGCCCAGACAAAAAAGCAACTCAGTTTGCCTATAAATACTAGACTATTCCCCACTGATTTTCTTATCTTTTGCACGCACTTTCTTTCTGTTCTAAATCAGTTTATACTCTCCTATAATTCTTTGATCATTTAATCATAAAGCTTTGTTTCCAAGTGATCCAAGCTTAATTTCTCAAGTACAAAAGAAGAATACTTCTTATCATCAAGTCAAGAAGTATTATAGTTTAGTTGGTATTGTTGTGAAGTTGTGTTATATCTTGTAAATCATTTGTGTATATCATGAAAGTGTGTATTGTAGTTGTGTATAATAGTTAGATTGTGGTGATCATTGTAAGTATAGTTAGATCGGGGTGATCTTTGTAAGTAGTGTTAGATTGGTGTGATCGTAGTAGTGTCTAGGCATAGTGAAGTTGTGAAGCGTAGTGAAGTTGTGAAGCGAAGTGAAGTAGTGAAGCGAAGAGAAGTCGTGAAGTGAAGCAAAGTTGTGAGTTGTTGTAAAGTGGTGTGATTAGCATACAAGAGTTGTGATAGATTGGTTCTAGCTAGGATTAGAACTCGACATTTCGCTTAGTGTCGAAAATTGGTGTAAGCAAAGTTGTGTACGGTTTTCTCCGCCTAAAGGGAGTTTGTTGACATAGTGAAGAGAACTCTCGAGTTTGGTGCTCGGGGAGTGGAGTAGGGCGAAGAGGTGCTTCGTTACCGAACCACTATAAATCCTTGTGTTGTGGTTTGATCTTTCTAACTCTTATCTCTTGTCTTTCATATTTACTTACTTACTTGTATTGTTCATATTATGCACATATAGAGATCACATAAAGTCGAATCTAAGTTTTTATAAACAAACATAACATTAATTTAAAAAGCGGTAAACTATTCAACCCCTCTTCTAGTTTTCCACAATTGGTATCAGGAGCCACGTCAAACAAGATTTTTAAAATAAACTGTATTTTAAAACATGAATCGATCTATGGAATCGGAAAAATATTTAGAAGGGCAATCTATGCAAAGACCACCACTATTTGAAAGTGATGGATTTATTTATTGGAAAAATAGATTCAAAACTTATGTGAAATCAAAAGATCTAGATCTTTGGCATGTTATTACCCATGGTGATTTTTCTCCTATTCAAAATAATTCTAAAACTAAAAAAGATGAAATTGTACCATTTGATAATCAAAACGATGATCTTAAAAAGAAACTTGCTAAAAATAATAAAGCTAAAATGGTAATTTATAATACCTTGCCACGTAAAGAATACGAAATAATTTTTATGTACAAAACCACAAAAGAAATTTGGGATACTTTGTTAATCACTCACCATGGTAATAGCCAAGTTAACGAT
>BQNB010071250.1:18741-29934 GCA_026074375.1 Tanacetum coccineum | reverse complement strand
ATATTGTTGCTTTAGAATTATCTAAAGGAGCAAACTCTTTGCAAGCTGAAGGTTTAGATCTATTCAGTTAATCGATCCAACATTAGTCAAATTAGCTTATTAAGTTAGCTTATTATTAAGTGCTTAATTTTCTTAAATTTTTGCTTATTTGTTATTAATATGCTTAGTATTTCATCTGTTGTAACTAATTAGGGCTTATTTGAATCTGTTTTAGCTTAAAAGCTAATTTTCTAATCTTAAAGGGGTGTTTGGGTTAAGGGCTTAAAATAGGTAATATAAGGTTTATAGCTGTTTTTGTTTCTCAATCTAGTTTTTATAAGCTCTTAATAAGTCTTAAATATAGTTTTCAGAAGCTTGGAATAAGTTTAGCCAAGTTTTCAAGTTTTTTTTATTAAAAATTCAAGTCTGCTGTTTTTAAGGTATCTCAAACTGCTTATTGGGAGAATTCTTCAAAAGAGTACTTAAGATGTGGTTAATTTGAGTTTCAAATGCATCAATGCAAACCTGATTTGAGTCATTTGTTGTTAGATTTGCCATTCAAGAGTTTTGATCAAAAATAGTTAAGTAGGAGGGTATTTAGATTAAATGTGCAGATTAAATATTAGAATAGGCTGTCTCTTTCAACTTCTTTTTCTAGATTATTTCCTTAATTAGATTGCTTAATTCTTGTTTATTTGAGTTCTTTTAGTTTAGTTCTTTATCTGTTTTTGCTTTTTAGTTTTTTCTCTTTGCTTATTTAGCCTTAATTCTAGCTTAAAGTTTGTCAAAAGTCCTTTAAAAGTCCATTTTGTGTCAAATTGTCTAAATGATTTTAAGTGCTTTTCTAGCTTATTTGTTTGCTTATTTTTAATCATAATTGCTAATTAGGTTTAGGTGTTTGTCTGTTTCAGCTTATTTGTGTTTTCTAGTTGCTAATTTAGTCTTTAAAAGCCAATCAGTTTAGCTTATTTTCTAGTATTATGGAAACCAAAACTGCCATTTTCTTTATAGCTTTTTCTCTTGCTTATTTATAAGTTTCAGAAAAAGTGCCTTCATTAAAAGTGCCTTCATTAAAAGTGCTTATTTTTCCTTAGTCTTTAGTTGTTTTCAAAAAGAAAAGTAAAAAAAAAAAGGTTTTTGCAAAATGGAAGTCACAGGACTTGAACCTGTGACCTCCCTCTCAACACACCAATGCCTTAACCAGTTGTCCTTGAGTCCTTTTCAATTATACCTTGCATCATTTAATTCTTATACTTTCTTTAGTTTTTAGCTTATACGGCTTATTTCAATTTTCACAGCTTATTGGCTAAAGCTTTTTAACTCGTTTTTCTTTTTAAACCTTAAGATTAGTATCTAGTATTTTTTGTAATTTTCTCAAATTTTTATAATTAAGTTTAATATTTTTAGCTTAGTTTTTAGTATTATTTAGTTAAAAAATAGTTTTAAATAGTTTAAAAATTCAAAAAAATATTTTATGTGTTTTAAAAAATAGTTTAATGCATTTTAGTTTAGAAATTTGTATTTTGAGTTTTTAGAGTTTAATTTTGTCATTTTTAGTTAATTAGTTGGTTAATTTTAGTTTTTAATTAGTTTTAATTTGATTTAAATGTCGTTAGATTTTTAAGTTGCCTTTATTTCTAGTTTAGTATGCCTTTATATGCTTTCCCTTTGCGTTTTTAGATTTAGAATCCAAAACCAAAACTTAAATGATAATCAAGCTCGATTTACAACATGAACGTAGATTTCCATTCACCTCTCACCGAGAAGAACGATACCCGTGTTGATTACTTATTATTCTTTCCTAAGAATAATTTATATGATACTTTGCTTATGTATATGTATTATATATATATTATTGAGGGGTTTTTGTGGAATATCAAATTGGCGCCGTTGCCGAGGAGAGGTGTAGCGATTTTTACGGGATTGTTCGTGTTCGAGCCTTGAAGATCCTTTTCCCGTGAAAGTTTTCGTGTTATATTAAAAAAACCCAAAAATATTTTTCTATTCTATTTTCCTTTTATATTTAAAAATTAAAAATAATCGTTTGTTAATTGTCGTATCGGCTCACCTTTAGTGAACAAACTATAAGAGAGGTATAAGGAGGGTCGATCCAACGAACTTTGACCTGAAAGGAGAAGGTTTTTAAAATGCTTTACACTTACTCGCTCCTTCGCTTCTTTGTGCGTTTTCTAGAGAGCTACTGTGCACCTTTGACTTTTGGTTACCAAGAATATTTTTCTTTCTTATTTTTATTATTTCTTTTCCTTATGTTTTATTTGAAAAATCTATAAATATTCTTCTATGTCCTCTTATTCAATTAATTCGTATTCTCTTTACATTCTTATTCGATAATTCTTCAACATGTCTTGGTTTTCAATGTGCTCGTGGTGTGGAGGTCCGTTTAACGGTGGAAATTGTCGGCGTTGTACTAATGTGAGTTTCGAAGACGAGTTTGTCTGTAACCCCAATCCCATTTTAAATGATGAAACACTCGATTTTTCCTACCCACCTTCACAACCCCAAACATCTTCATTCGACCAATTTCATTGTTTTGGGTGTGGAGATCCATTAGAAGATGGTGTACGTTGTCAACGGTGTACTTGCAAGTGGTGTGGATATGGTCTTATAGAAGGATTTTGCTGGGTTTGCTCTTCAAGAGATGAAAATTCATCCATTGATGCTCTTAATCCAAACACTTTCAATGATCTCCCAAACGTTTTCACCCACCCTCCACAACCCCAGTACGAATCATACTCATGTGAGTTATGTGGGAACGATTCTCACTACGGTTATGATTGTCCACCTCGGTTCCCGCTTGTCTATGAGCAGGAACCGAGTTACAATCAAAACTTTGGTGATAATTATTATCCGCAAAATTCATTGAGTATTCCACAACAATATCTTTGCTTTAAAAACTGTGGGGGTCCTCATGAAAGTTTTCAGTGTCAACCGATGAATCAAAACTACTTTGAGCCTAATCCTAGCTATTATGGTTTTGACCAACCCTCATAGTATCCCATCGATCAAACACCTCCTCAAAAAATGAGTATCCAAGATATGAAGGATCTGAAGCAGCAATATTTAGATGAAATGCAAAGTATAATTAATCAAATTCAGATTAAAGATTATCATAATGAGATAATAGATATTCGTTATAGAAGGGAATGTGAAATTAAGATTGATGAGCTTAAGGGAAAATTCAATGAAATGAGTATTGAAATTAATAAAAAGAAAGAGCTTCGGAAACTTAAGCAGGCGGCTAATCTTAGTACTTATACTATCGAGCCTTCACGACGTTTCAATTCTTTTTATGATGACGATGATGACGAGGGGGGTACTATTCCTTTGAATGAAATTTTTTCTTAAATACCTCCGTCTATTGCAATCACACCCGTCTTACCGATTATGAAACTCGGGGACTCTCTCATCATAAGGGATGAGGGTCTTAGCACTATTCCTGAAAAGGAATCGGACGAAGTAATAAAGTCTAGTGTTGAGGATCTTGTTCCAATCCTAAGTGAGTCCGAGGATACATCCGGGAGTGATAGTGAGTGTGATTTACCTTCGTGTAATGATTTCTCTCCCATTAACGTTTCTGAGAAAAAAATCCATGACTTTCTCTAACCCTCTCTTCGATTCAAATAATGATTTTACTTCTAGTGATGACAAGTCACTATCCGATGAAGACTTTCCGAAAGATAATGTTAAAATTTACTCGAACCTTTTCGAATTCGATGACGAGTACATCTCTAGTGACGTAAATCATCTTTTTAACGAGATATTAGAGGACATCAAGAGCAAGGACTACTATGTTTCTAAACTTAATGAGCCAGATTTGCTAGTCACACCTCTTTCCAAGCTTAATGAGGATGAGTGTTTTGACCCGGGAGGTGATTTCGTTTTAGAAGAAATCAAAGCTTGTCTTACAAGTAATTCCATTCCACCGGGAATTGATGATAACGAATTTGACCCGGAGGGAGACATTCTTCTACTCGAGAAGTTATTAAATGATGATCCATCATCTCCTCTCCCTCTGAAAGAACTTAATTTTGAAGAACTTAATTTTGAAGAACTTAAAGTAATAAAATCTGATGTTTCTATGGATTTTGAGGGCGATTATTATGACTCAGAGGGAGACATAATCTATCTTGAGAGTTTGCTTATTAAGGACACTATTCCTAATCTCCACCCCGAGGTGTTTTTAGATCATAACCCAAGAAGCTTAGAAGATAAACCTGATAAAGATGATTTGATGAATATTGTCAAAGTTTTCGACCCCGGGATTTAGGAGATAATTTTTTCTCCAACATATGTGAAATTACCCTTTGAGGACCGCCATTATCTTTCCCTCACATATGTTATCCAAAATTTTCTTTCTTATTTCACCTATCCAGTGGAATCTCCTTTTCTTCTCTCCTCCAGGAGTGAGGATACTATTTTTGACCCCCAGCATCTCTGCTTTTCCTTTTTCTTCTCTAGAACCGGTGGCATCTCATCAGAGTGGAACTTTCATGTGCTTCAATGTTTATCCAAACATCTTGAATGAAAGTCTGATGGAGATTTGCTCTTCCATATGTTTCGACCCTAATATCACGATGATTAGAGACTCGCACAAAAACAAGCGCTTCTCGAGAGGCAACCCGTGTTTCTATCTTCTTTTTCTATTTTCTAATAAGTGTGACGTGAGGAGGCTCGCCTCTTCCTTTCTCGTGTTTCGTGGCTTGTGTTTTATGTCCAGGATTGCCCGGTTCCGTTTTTGCAGGATTCCTTAAGATCATGAAGACCCGTGCTTGTTTTCAATCCTCCAATTTGCCCGGTCTTCGATCTTTTGCGTATTTTGGAATCCTCAATCCTGATCATGTATATATATTGTGTTTCCTTTTCACACTTGGAATTTTTTGCATTTGCTTTTTCCGTTCCTAATGTGGGGAAAAACCCGATGCTTTTCAACCATTGAGGCCAATTTTTTCATTCTAAGTGTGGGGGGGTGGGATTTCAGCCAAAATATGACCTTACCAGTGCCTATATGTGTTCCTCACGCAACCCGTTCTGACGCAAAAAATTAAAATGTTATTTGTTTTATAATGATATAAATATTAAAAAAAAATAAAAAAGGAAAATAAATAATGAAAAAATAAAAATATATAAATAAGTAGCCCGAGAATTAGGTAGTTGCTTTGAACTTGACCGAGTTTTTTAAACTCTAGATATTCTCCCCTTATCTTTCGAGACTCAAGCGTTTACTTAACTCTAAAATTTTGCAAAGAACGAAAAATTGATAGAGTATTATATAAAGTTAATGCTAAGCTTGGAGTAGTGGGATCTCTTTAGAGCCATAGAGTTAACGTGGCTTTTTGCACTCATCCTGCCTTAATAAACGTTATATAATTGTTGAATAAATAAAGTTTCTTTGGTTTTTGTGATTCTTAGTTTAGATCACTTCGTAGAGATTCCTTCTGGTGAAAGTAAGGTACACATCGAGGTTTTGTCAGTGTTGTGGGGAAATAGACTCCTGGACTATGGTCGGCTCGCATACCGATGTGGCAGTTGTTAAAAGACCACATGACTTGAAATTTGGCTATAATAATAATAATTATGAAATAAATCGAAGCCGAAATAAGACCACTACTCATGCGTCGGCTCACAACACGATGTGTAGTTCTTTAAAGGAGGTGGGAGGTAATAATAATAATAAAATTGTGGGCTGATAAAAGTTTACTACCTCTTGCCGGCTCACAACCGATGTGGCAGTCTTCTAAATAAGGTACATAGTAATAATCTGAGACTAATAAAAGTTTGCTGCATCTTGTCGGCTCACAACCGATGTTGCATCCTTCTAAAAGGTCGAGGAAATCACCGAGGTCGAAATAAGACTCCTGGACCATGGTCGGCTCGCATACCGATGTGACAGTTGTAAAAGACCAAATGACTTGAAATTTGCTATAATAATAATAGTTATGTAAATAAAAAACCGAAGCCGAAATAAGACCACTACCTCTTGCCGGCTCACAACCGACGTAGTCGTTTAAAGGGTGGAGGTAATAATAATAATAAAACTGTGGGGTGATAAAAGTTTACTACCTCTTGCCGGCTCATAGCCGTTGTGGCAGTCTTCTAAATAAGGCACATAGTAAAATCTAAAGACTGTATATAAAGTTTGCTGCATCGTGCCGGCTCACAACCGAGTTGCAGCCTCTAAAAGGTCGAGGAAATCACCGAGGTCAAAATAAGACTCCTGGACCATGGTCGGCTCGTATACCGATGTGGCAATTGTTTAAAGGACCGAGGTTTAATAATGTTGCAATAATAATAATAATAATAATAATAATAATAATAATAATAATAATAATAATAATAATAATAAAGCCAAATTTTGACTCCGGGGTTATCTAAATAAAGCCTCCAATATCTAGACTCGTAGTTGAGTTGTTTCGGATGAAATAAAAAGGAAAACCCTAAATCATGCGAATTAGAACCTTAATGTGGCCCTTATTACTCACCATAATCATCTTTTTAGGAAAGGATTTTCAAAACTATGGTGGTCTAGAACCGGGTTTACTTTATATTAAATAAGGACATAAATTATTTTGTCATCAATAAAATACTAAAACCCTTAGAGAAATTAGAATAAGGGATCGAAAGTGTAGCTGCTTGCTTTACACATTTAGCATTTATGAGTAGTGTTAGCATCTTATCTTATGTTTGGCTGTAATTTTGTTTTAAGCTTAGTTTGGGGATTGTAAAAATCAAGGGTGACGAACTCCCGTTCATAAAGCCTTTTAAATAATTTTATTTAATTCTTATGAATCTTAAGTTTTTATCCTTTATAGAATAATGGTTAAAACGGGGGGCGCTTCTTATAAATGATATTGAACCTTCTTAATGGACCTTTTCTGTTCTTATTTGATTGTGAGGGGTCATAAGTAAAAAAGGGGATTTAATTATTTATTTTCGGGCGTGTTTTATTTACATTGCGTGAGGGACCAACAATGGCTTAGTGCTTTAGTAGCTTCTTCCTCAGCCAACTTCTTCTTCTCTTCTTCTGTTTCCCATTCCTCTTGAACCTTTCTGGCTATTTCTTCATCATTAGCAAGCTGAGCAAACTTTCTTTTAGCTTCATTAACCCCTTCTGATTCAGCCTCTGACTCAGCTTCTTCCTTAAGAACTTTCTTGCCTTTGTCTTTAGGATCAATGATATTGGCTAAAATATACATATTTTATACCCCGTAAAACAATATAAAAGGATTAAAAACACTAAAATATAGATAATTATGTTGCAAATATGTTTGTATTGTGTTTTTATGTCTTACAGGTAAAAAGGATTGAAAACTAAGCAAAAACTGTAATTTTTGGTACTTTCCGCGACGTTTTTCACGATAATCAGGTTCAAAAAGGAAGTCATGAATATTCCCTCGATCACACCATTGGAAAGTATCGACGAAAAAACGAGTCCAACGACCTTTGGCCTTGATATATTTAAACCTTTTTATTTTGAGGCCTTATTTTCGTTCCTGTTTGAACCTTTAGTTATAATGGACCAGACCAAGCCAATAATGGGATATATATTAATCTTTGCATGATATAATTGTAATGCTGCTCTAGCGCAGTTGGCATTTGTGGGGTTCCTAAAACCATGACCGAGAGGTCCATGGTTCGAATCGTGCTATGCGCACTTCTATGGAGAAATAAGTTGCTAAAAACGCCATGTGGCACCACTCAGGTGGTGACACATGGCAACCCGGACCCGATCCAGACCCGACCCGGACCCAATCCAGACCCGACCCGAACTTGACCGGCCCAATACTGACCCGGCCCAACTGTTGACCCGCCTTGACGGCGGTCAACCACCGTTAACCGGTGGTTGACCGGTGGTCCGGCGGTGGTCCAGCGATGGTTAACCGGTAGTTTGCCACCGTTGACCGTCGTTGACCGCCGCCGTTGACCGGTGGTCCGGCGGTGTTGACCGCCGTTGACCACCGTTGACTGCCGCCGTTGACCACCGTTGACCGGTGGTCCGGTGGCGGTTGACCGACGGTGTGAACAGTAAAAATGCCACGTGGCACCACTCAGGTGGTGACACGTGGCGCTTCTAATGATTGAGTGTCAGATTGCAGGTGTGTCAGTACGAGGTACGAGGTGTCAGTCCTAGGTGGCAGAGCGTCAGTACGAGGTACGATGTAGCAGTCCGAGGTGGCAGACACGTCAGTACGAGGTACTGTTCAGGTGGCGGCTGGACCAATCAGAGCGTGACACGTGGCACTCTGCGCGTGTCAGTACGAGGTAGGCATGTGTCAGTACGAGGTCAGACTATGGCAATAACGAGGCGGTTGGTGGGCGTCAAAATGACTAATATACCCCCAGATCTAGCAATATGAGTGGTGGAGTACTTGAAAGGACGAAATTGCGCCCACCTACTTTGGGCTATAAAAGGAAGCACGCATCAGCAGATTTCATTGTTAGATTTTAGTGTGAGAATTTAGTGTTATATTTAGTTTATTAAAAATTAGTAGTATAGGGTAGTTTTAGGAGTAGAATAGTTTAGCTTATTTTAGCTTATTATTGTAAAAGCTTTTTAGCTTATTCTCAACTTATTGTATTGGCTTATTTTTCATGAATGAAGATGCTTTTTAAGGTTGGTTTTATTAATGCTTTTTATCTTTATGCTTATTTCTTATGCTTATTCTTCTACTCTTTCTTTTCTTTTGCTTATTTTCAAATAAGCTCATGCTTATAGCTTATTTTTGGATCCCATCTTTTAAGCTTATATTCTAATAAGCTACTTCCATAGCTTATTTAGACTAGCTTATTTTATATTGTTTTCGATTTAGAGCTTTTCGAGTCAGCTTATGTTTAGCTTATTTTTCGAATTGGCATATTTGTTATTCAAGCTTATTTTTTTTTCTTTATATAGATCTAATCCTTAATCATACCCGATCCGATTTCACTTGATTGAACACCTTAGTTTCGGGTGGATTAGATCTAAAAATAATAGATCTTATATTTCTAGCTTATTTTCTAGCATAAAGTTTGTTGCTTTTTAATTCTAGCTTATTTTTCTTAGATCTAAATCCTTAAATATACCTGATCCGAGTTCACTTGATTGAACACCCTAGTTTCGGGTGGATTTAGATCTAAAGTTTTCATCTTTTTATTAAGCTTATTTTGTCTAACTTTTCATGTCTTATTTCTTATTACATCCTACTACATCTAAGGCGGCGCTAAGGGTCTTATAAGGTTTGAATAAATAGATAAAGTGTTGATCATTATAGTTTTATATGAGAAGAGAAATTAGTAGATTAAAGTTGACACCTTTATTAGCTAATTATGAAGTAAAAGCTTTAAAGTGATAAACTTATTTGTTTATTAAGTTTGTAAGATCGGTGTTTTTATATCATTGCGGTCTCATTCGGGTTACCCTTTTTGCCCTTTTTAATACAAGTAGTTGTAGAATTATTACTTAAATGTTTATGTTTGATCTTAATGATAGTTGCTGAGTTTATTTGTTATGATTAGTGAGTGTTCATAGAGCTTGCTAAGTGATTATGATTTGGAATTTAAGTGCGTGATTTTAAAAAAGTGGTTTTTTTTTTAAAAAATTAATAGTACAATAGAGTTTTCCAATTTACATCCCGTCCATTTACTTTTAATGCAATTTAACAAATACTTGTCATTATTAAAAAAACACTTTACTTTACTTGTCAATTATTTTTGAAAAACATTTACTTTACTTGTCAATTAATTTCTTGAAATTTGTTTTTCGAAGATTTTAATTCGTTATACCTTTTAAAACCCGCATTTAATGAACATTTCACGTCCACTTACAAGCATTTTCGTCATTTAATATCTGTTTAGATCAATTTGTAAGTATAATCTTGTAGTTTTTAATCTTAAAATAAATGATTAGTTTAAAACTATTTAAAATCCAAAAGTGTTTAGATTCCCTTTTATTTGTTTTCCCTTTTAGTAATTTAGAAAACCAAACCTAAAAATTTTAAAAGTGAATAATCAAGCTCGATTTACAACT
Organism: Tanacetum coccineum; assembly: GCA_026074375.1. Classification (NCBI taxonomy): domain Eukaryota; kingdom Viridiplantae; phylum Streptophyta; class Magnoliopsida; order Asterales; family Asteraceae; genus Tanacetum; species Tanacetum coccineum. Next base: position 19,931 of record BQNB010071250.1, on the reverse strand, counting down.
TGAAACGATAGATTTTCCATTCATTTCTCGCCGAGGAAACGACCCGTGAGGTTTTTGATAATGGCTTTGGATAAAAGTGATTTTCCTAGAAGCCCGACGGAAATATCTTACTAATATTATTATTGATTCCTCCTTATTATTTCGTATTTATATTTACTATATACAACTATCTCTAACTAGTATATAAATAATATATATGTGTGTTAATTTGGACGTGATCAATCAATCTTAGGAAGAGGCTTCAATGTTAACACTGATCTTGTTGATGTAGGCCTTGGTCTATCAGAGTCTTCAGCATCTTTAATCTTAACTCCTTTTTGCTTAGCCTTATTTTGGCTCATGGATACCAGAAACTCAGCAATGGTTTCATCATCTCCAAAAACTATTAGAGTAGTTGTTAGAGTAGCATTTTCATCTGAATTTTCATTTTTAAGCTCAGCAGTACCTTCATTAATCTTGTTGGTACTAAATTTTGGCTTGTCAGTACCTTCATCTGGCTTGGTGGTACTCACTTGATCTTCAGTACTTACTCCCTTTTCATTATGAGCATCCTCAGTCTCCATGTAATCTATTGCACCAAAATTATCAAGATCATCAAAAGCTTGATCCTTATGTGCAGCTGGTTTAGATTTGGCAGTTTTCCTCCCCTGTTTAGATACAAACTCCTTCTGCATCCACATATTATAGCATAGATTTCTTTCCTGCCAATCTTGTCTTCATGGAAAGACTCTTCATCTAAGTTTTATGGTGTGTGATCATAGGTCTGGCCTTCTTCTTAAGCTTCTTGATCTGTGTCTTCGAATCTTTAATTTCTTTAGCTTGAATTGTGACCTGTTGACACAAAGAAATACAAAGATCATATACACTTTGGAGTGTCAGGCCATCCTCATTCCCTGATAGGGATCTATCATTGCATGACTGACCTCCATGATTCCCACCAGACCCCTCTAGATTGGAATCAGGAATAGTGATTGAAGGAGAGGGTCTGAGAAATAAGTTAGGCTGTGACTCAGGTTGGTCTTCACTTGGGTGAGGAAGAGAGGGTATTGTTTGGGATTCAGATGGTCTTTCTGAAGCTTTACCCTCATCCTCTATTGGTTGAACCAACATAGAGTCAAATAATGGTGTGACATTCCCTGAAAAGTTTTTACCCTTTTTAACCATAAATGACAAAACCTTACTAGTCAGGG
>BQNB010071250.1:0-15927 GCA_026074375.1 Tanacetum coccineum | reverse complement strand
CCCACAATAAAGAGATTCTTTGAATTACAGGAAATATATCTTCATTACAATAAGCAATCCTCTCCTCCACTGATGTCGCGTGATTAATATTGTTTCTCCATTTCCATATATGCTAAAGGGTCTTGTCTATCTAGTTATAGATTGAAACAAAAACTAGACTTCTAGTTAGACTACATGATATGTGAGAAATCACATATCCTTATTATATCCAAAATAGCCCTTAAATGATCAAAATGTGCAAAAATATACTTGTATTTGTGTATTTTGTTGTTGGTGAATGTGTAGGTACGGATAGTGCAAAAATCACAAGAAAACGGTCAAAACCGGACAAACACGGACACGGGAACGGATAGATTGCACAAGAGCCGGAAGTTTCTAGCAAAAGGTCATCAAAAGTCAACCCTTGGTCAACCATTGGTCAACTCATAAAAGACAAAATCCTCAAAATACCCAAAATGCCCTAAATGTTAAACCAAATTTCACCATAAGTCCCTAAACCCTAACACCGTTATCTCCTTTTTATAAAAGAGATAACGGTCGTTATCCCTTTATAACTAAACCCTTTTAACTATGGCCCAAACACCCGCCCAATCCCTTATTCTTTATACCCGGGCCCAAGTCAACCCTCACACTCCCCCAGGTCAAACAAAGATATAAAAAGAAAAGAGAAAAAAAGCAGGAAATCCTGTTTTTACTATTCATCATCTTCTTCAGTTTAACCTCACCTCAAAACAAAGGGTAAATCCCAATTGACAGCGTGGCTCTAAGATTCGAGTACCAAGCTCTTATGTGGCAAAAGAAGACGTCACCAAAGCCTCCCATTGGCTAGAATTGACATAAGGAATGACATGGAAACACACAAGGAAAGGAATTTTTGCACTAAATTTAGTGCAAAAGAAACAAAAATACTCTGACACACGGATTGCCACGCTGGCAATCCGTGTGCTCACTTATTTGATCCAACGGCGTAAACAAAGGATCCAATGATTGGCATTAAAGGAAGGGACGAGATCAAGCTTGGAGGAATATGTTGAGAGACCTAGAAGCTTCTCTCTCAGCTATAAATACAAGACCTTCTCACTCACAGCAGGAGAGATAGATTATTTTTACATTTTCAGCTTATAAAATTTAGCTTTTATGATTTTACTTTAAAAATGTTTTAGCTGATTGTTTACTTAATGTCATTTCAATTTCTAGTATTGTAATCAGCTGTTTTATTAATAGAAATCAAGTTTCCTTACTATGCTCTTACTTTTCTCAAAGCTTACTTACATATAAACTTTGATAAATAAGCTGTTACTGTTTCATAAGCTTCTAATAAGCTCATCTCAAGCTCATCTAAGTCTCTAAGCTTAGATTGAACTCAAATTGATCACTAATTTACTTACACGTTTAAAATCAGTTTAATACCTAAGCTATGGATGGATTTGGTTGTTTTGGATGATAAGCTTACCCTGGAAGAGCTTATTGGACTTTACTAGCTTATCCTTGTGATAAGCTAGAGCTTGTTGATAGCTCACTTGAGCTTATTCTTAGCCTTGTTTAGAGCAAAGGCTCCTGTAAGTTTCCTCTTTACATTTAAGTTTAAATTTACACTATTAGCTTTAATCTGTTTCATACTGCTTATTATTTGCTTATTTTAGTTTAGATTAGTTTATAATTGCTTATTACTCATGTTTAATGCTTATTTAGTTCAATTGTTTGTTTAGATCTTAGTTTTCATTTATTTTTTATATAAAACTGTTAAAAACCAAAAATATTAGCATTAGTTGTTAGCTTATTGATTTTGCTTATTTGATTGTTGAAACATGTTCATTAGGTTTGTTATAAGCTTATTATTATCTGGTAATTGAATTTTACTCTTTAAATCTCAAAATTATAAGCTTAAAATGGCTTTGGGCAACTTAAAGGAGTGTTTGGGTCAAGCAGTACTAACTCAAGTTAGTACTGCTTGAGGCCATTTAGTCCTTTAAGCTCACTTTAAATCACTTATTTAAGCTTATAAGAGTAGAATTTACAAGTTTCATTTGGCTAAATCAAGTTTCAATAGGTTTTTGTGTAAGCTTTATGAGTATAAGGTCATAAACTCAGATCCTTAAGCTTGTTAAGTTTTGATTGCTTTTTAGCTAGAATTGATAGTTAAATTGCCCTTAGTTTAATGTCATATAAGTTTAGAAGTAAGTTCTCTTAGTCTGCAATTGTTAGAGTTAGGATTTGGTCATAATTGTGCAAACTGCATCAGTTAGGATTATAGAAAAGCCCTTTTTCTAGCTTAATTATCAGATGGTAATAGTAGTTGTTAGGGTTTGATATTTAGCACACTAGTAGATTTTAGGCTAGATTTCATATGTTTGAGCTTATTTTGTTAAAATTAGCTTATCTAGTAATCTGTTTTTAAGTTTTAATTTAGCAGTTTGTCTTCTCAAAGCAAAAATAAACTCAGTACATGCTGAGGACATAAGCAGTTTTTACTTAGCTTTTTAATTAGTCATTTGAGTTTCAAAGTAATTTTAAAAAGCTATTTAAAGTAGCTTATTGGTCAGGTTTTAAGGTGGTATAGCTTAATAAGCCATAAGGATCTTATAGCTTATTGAAATATAAGCTCAAAGATACCCTTAGGGCCTGTTTGGTTAACAGTCTGCACCATAAGTGCTTATTTCTTTCTTTTAGCTTATCTGCTTATTGTTTTTGCTTATTTAGGTTTAGATTAGCTTATTAGGTTAGTATAAACCCATTTTAGCTTATTTGGTTTTGCCATAAGCTCATTTGAGCTTATTTGCTTTCTAGTGTGAATTTTAAGTGTTTTTAGCCTTTTTAGCTTTTCTGTCTATCTAGTTTATCATTTGTGCTTATTTTTGTTCTTATGTGCTTTTTAGACATAGCTTATTGTCTGTTTTAGCTCATTTGTCATTTTTATTTGCTTATTCTCTTTAAAAAATACAAACAGTTAGTTTTTTAGGACTTAGTAGTTTTTAAGCTTATTCTGCCTTGTTTAGCTTATTTTAGAGCTTATTCGTGCTTTATAAAAAAATTGTCTTTGTAAAAAGTGCTTATTTTCAAGTTTTCTAAAAAGTTATAAAAAAATGGCGAAAATAAAAACACTTGGGATAGTGGGAAACCCCGGGTGAGCAAGGCTCGAACCCGGGACCTCTACCACCCTCACCAAGTGTTTTAACCCCCACACCCTTAACCATTGTGCTACATTAGCTCATCCGTTAGGATCTCCATTTAGTTAATTCTTATACACATTTTACCCTTTTAGTACAATAAGCTGTTTTAGCTTATTTCACAGCTTATTCGATAAGCTGTGTTTCCCAACTTATTTTTCTTAGATTCCTTATAATTCAAGCTATTTTTCGTAATTTTTTCAGATTTTTCATAAAACATTTAGTATTTTTTATATTTAATTTTCTTTAAAATCGTTTTTAATTCATAAAAAATTATAAAAAAGTCAAAAAAATATAATTCTTTTTTAGAAATTTTTCTTTTATCATATAGTTCCTAGGAAAAATAGTTTTGCTTCCGTAGGAATTTAATTTTGCAAAATTTCACTTTTTAAAGAACGGGATTCATTCCCGATCACGTTTTTCGTGTTTTTAAGCTCAAATCAACTCCGCTTTCATTCTAGTTTTCCTTTAATCTTACTTTTTATTAATTATAGTTTATAAAGTGAACAAATCTTTTAAGTTTATATTTGGAAATTTAGGGTTTTTAGTCACAGTTTAAGGTTTCCGTTTTACGTTTTTAGTTAAAATTTGTTTTTCCTTAAGTATTTTTAAGTTTTTGCGTTAAATTTCTTGTAGTTTTAGAAAAACAATATCAATCTTATCCCATTCAAGCATCGATTCTCAAAACGACTATTGACTTTCAATTGCTTTCCTCATCGGAGATAACGACCCAGGAATCATACTTCCGGATTACTATAACTGAGATATTTTGATCCCTACCCTTCTTTTTATATATTTATACGTGAAAGTAAACAATAATTAACTATGAAAGTAAAGAGTTTTATTAGAAGTGAATCAAGTTTTTGGCGCCGTTGTCGGGAGGAATGCTACAATTTTTGAAGCCGTTGAAAATTTGTTTAAGTTCCTTTCAAGAGAATTATTTTGTTTGTTTTCATATCAAAAAAATACAAAAATATTTGTTCATTTTCTATATAGTAAACAATAAAATATAAAACCAAAAATCTAAAAAAAAAAACCAAAAACATAAAAACATAATCCATAAAAATAAATAATAATAGATAAATTCATGAATTGGTAACAGTACACCGAACAAATAATAACTTCAATTGAAGTAATCTCCATCAATAAGAACCCGAACCAAGATCAAAAACTTTACCTTTTGTGTCTCTTCTACGTACAACTCACCTTTAAAAGTTAATTCTTTTAAAGAGTTACCGAGAAGCAAGTTGATTATTAGGTTTAAGTGTCTTATCTCATTATCCGTATTTAAAATTCATTGTCAAAACACAAAAAAATAGTATAAATTTTCTTTTTACAATTTAGTGCATGCGCACTCGTTCTCAATCTCGTAATTCTAATCGTCAACAACAACAAGTCAATCCGACTTTTGTTGAACCATTCAATCTTTATGAACCTATTCCCGTAGTTACAATGATGATAAACGTTACAATGTTGCGGTCAATACCATAAAGCACCATGGTTGTGGGTTACTATGATCCATCGTTGTGCCCGAAATCACCGCGGACAACTTCGAGCTTAAGCACGGTTTGCTTACCCTTGTTCAAAACAAACAATTCTTCGGACATTACCATAAGAATGCCCTCATGCGCACATCCGTAAATTCAACAATATCACTTCTACGATTAAGTTCCCCTAACGTCCCGAGTAACGACCGGTAAAGTCTTATGCATTTCCCATTTCTGTCGAGGGTTGAAGCCCGTATTTTGGCTAGAAAAAGAACCCCCTCGATCGATTCTAACATGGGATGATCTTGTTTCGAAATTCATCAACAAATTCTTCCCTCCTTCCAAAACAACAAAATCTCGAAATAAAATCACGAGATTTCAACAAAGATTTGATGAAACTTTCTACGAGGCATGGGAACCAATTAATGATCTTCTTCGAGCATGCCCACAGTCTGATTTTCCGGAGTACATCAACTCGATACTTTCTATAATGCTTTGAACTCTAATGATCAAGATTCATTGAATTCCGTCGCGGGTGGTAACTTTTTGGATAAAATGCCTCGTGATTGCCTAAGAATCATTGAAAGCAAATCCAAAGTTCGTAATTCACGTAACAAACCGGTTGTTGCAAAAGTGAGTTCGAGCACTTCTACCCCCGGTATTTCTCCCGATGTTGCCGAACTTAAAGATAAGGTGAAAGCTTTACTTCTCGAAAAGAAAAACCAAACCCAAGCTCTCGCTCGTCAAAGCTTGTCAAGAAAGTTTTGTTTACTTGTGGTGGTAATTCATCTTACCGAAATTTTCCCCCCACCGATGGCTACGTTCTCGTTACAATATTCAAGAGAATGTTACCCAAGCAGGCATCAGCTAATTTTAAATCAAGGAAATACCGAGTTACTGAGTTATGTGCATTTAGAAACACAAAAAAATACAATACAAAATCATAATATTCTAAAGAAAATTAAGAAAATTAACCAAGTAAACCCTTGATAAATTCACTCTCAAAAATAATATAATATAAAATATAATACGTATCTTTTAACCGGATTAAATATGATCACCCGGGTCGTTTCCCCAACGACTAGTGAAATTGAAACCTCGTTTTAATCCGGATTATGACTTGAATAAAGCAAATATATTTTTGATAATCTATATCTACTAAATAAAATTAACTAATTAAAGACCGAAGCTCCATCGTAGAGTGACCGAACTTCCTTGTTCGACTCAATAAATTGAGGCTAACACAAATAAAACGCGACAATTAGGCAAATAGACTAAAATTAAACCCTAAAATTGCAAACTAAGATTCTAAACCTAAATTAGGATAAAAGAAAATTTTAAGAAAAAGAAAAATATTTTTTTTTGATTATTTTTGAATTTTTTATCAATTAAAAACTATTTAATTCTAATTAAATCCTAAAAATAAAAAGAAATAGAAAATAATTGAAATTATATTTTTCCTAAGTAAAATAAGTAAAAAGAAAATTTTAGAAAAAAAAGAATTATTATTTTTGGCTTTTTAGATTTAAAGATATGATTTTTCTAAAATTAAAACTAATTAAAAACTTTAAAAGTAATAAAAATATTAAAAATATAATCCTAAAATGTTTTATAAAAATTAAACTAAATAAAGAAAATATGCAGAAATTTAATAAAAATAAAAGCCCTAATTTTTACTTTTTATTTAAACCTTAATTAAACTAATTAAAAGCTAAACCCTAATTACTAATTTAAACTAATTAAAATTAATTAAACTAACTATTTAACTAACTAGGGACTAACTATGCAAATCCCTAAAGGACTAACAGGAAAGACTAACTAACTAACGGAGGGACTAACTGAGAAACTTTAAAGTTGCAAAACCAACCCCTGAGACCAAGCCCGACTTCAAACTAAGTCCTTTTTAGGCTTAAAAATAAGATGAAACTAAAAAGTGCTTTTCAGCAAAAACTTAAAGAAGCAAAGTTATAAAATAAGCTGAGGTGAACAATTTTAACAAAAACACTTAGGGCTGAAATCCACTAATAAGCTCTTAAAGAGCTTATCTTTAAGCTGATTACAGAAACAAGGGCTTTCCCTTTGTTTTTACTAATTAAGCTATAAAAAGCTCAAAATAAGTCCAAATTGCAAAACAAAAGATGTTCTAATTAGCTTATAACTTGCTTAAGCTAATTCAGAAAAGAAAATAGAGCTAGGAACTCTTTTAAGCTACTGAAAATGATCATGAAACAAGCAAACTCAGAGATTAAGCCAAATAGTACAAAAACCAATTAAGCTTAAAAGCTCAATAAGCAATTCTAGACTAAGAGCTTATGAGAACTTATGCAACTACTAATAAACTATCTATTTAAGCTATAAAAACAAATACCTTAAGCTAAAATTAACAATTTAAGAATCTACTTAATTACCTACTGTTTTTGAGTTTTTCAAGTTTTTTTTTAAAAGCAAATTTACCCTAACAAATTAAGCTGGAAATAAAAACTAAGCAATGACTAATCCTAAGCTATATGAAAACTAAAATAATCCTAAATCTAAGCTTCTAATTCCTATTTTATCTAGCCTAAAATGAAGCTCAAAAATCAGCAGTACTAACTGATTTAGTACTGCTGATGCAGTTAGCAAATCACAAAAGCAAAAGTGCAGGCACCCTAGAGTAGACTTACTTGGTCTTGACACACTCAAGAAGAGTGTGTAAACACAATTTAGTCACACACAAAGGCTCAAAGATCTTAAATCAAAATTAAGCTATCTAAACTTAAACTTATAAGTCCCCTGGTGCTAGATCATGGAAAATAAGCCACACACTCATCTTAACTTTGAACTAAGCTCTAAAACTTCTTAAAACTTGATTACTTATCAAATCTCAGCTGTCCAAAATGAATTCCACAACTAGGCTTGACTTTTGATAGTCAAATTAGTTTATACCAAACACCCCTTTACTGACTGACAGATTCAAATTTAAGCTTCAAAATGAAATCTAGCCTACAAAACTTGAGTACCAGATGATTATGAGCTTATTACAAACTTATCTAACATGAATTAACAGCTGATTTAACTAAAATCTAAGATCTATACTAAATTCAACTAGTATTTTTGGTTTTTTATGAATTTATGACAGAAACTGAAAACTTAAGATCTAAAACTATTTAAGCTAAAACAGATTAAGAAATATAACTATTAAGCACAAATAGAGACAAATAAGTACTAATAAGAACAACTTATAAGCAGATAAGCAAAGTTAATAAGCAAACTAAGATTAAAAAGTACTAGAGATAATTACTTAAGCTGAAATGCAAGGAAAATTAAGGAAAACTCACTTATTCCTCTAGCTAAACAAGAGGACCCAAAAGGGCAGCTACAAGCTCCCTAGCTTAATAATAAGCTAGGGTAAAGTCCATGGGAGTCCATCCATCTTTGACTCCCCTTCCATTAAGCTTATTATTTCACAATGCATAGGTAGGTAATTTTAAGCTGGTTTTTTAGAGGTTTTAGGTAAGATTAAGATCACTTTAGCTTTATTTCAGCTTAGAGACTGAAAGAGCTTAATATGAGAGCTTTTAGAGTTTATAGCTTAATATTTGAAAGAAAAAAAGCTTAATAAAATCAAAGAGAATATGAGAGATTATTTAAAAAGAAATAACTAAACTTTCATTAATTAATAAACTTGGTTACAATACTTGAAAAGAAAATTTACAAAGTTTAAAAGTAAATTTAAGCTAAAAAGTGAAATTGAGCTAAAACTAAAATCTAAAGCTACATGTGTGTGTGAAGAGTGAGGCTCTATTTATAGCCTTGAGAGGAACATTCTAGGCCATGCCTTGCTGTCCAAGCCTCTTCTAATCATTGTCGTCCAATCAATCAATCATTAGATCATGATTTTGAGCCGTTGGATCATTTGTGGACACTAGAGGATTGCCAAGCTGTCATTCTTTGATTGTGACAGCTTGTGCTACTTATGTGAGTGATTTGAGAGCAAAACCCACATATCTAGTGTGCTTCTCTATTGATGATGTGGCCTGAGCTTGAGTGAGAGCTTAAGTGAGCAATAATTTGACTGAAATAACCCTTCCATCTTGCTTAGGAGCCTTTGAATAGACCTCCGTACCCTTTAATTTTAACTTGCCCCTTGATTTGACCATGGTAAATCGTGAAGACGAAGATGAACATTGTTCGCGCCCATTTTTAACTGAAAGGTTAAATTCAGTTGGATCTTTGGCCAATTATCACTTCTAGTCCCTCACTTTCTTATCTCCCTTTCTAGTTATAAAAGGTTTTAGAAATATGCAAGTTTGGTCCCTGGAGTTTTAGTAACAAAGGAATGGGCTTATTGATTTGGGCTTATGGGCTTAATGGAATCCGGATAGGGTTTCCTAGGGTTTTTTCAGGCCCAATAAGGTTTCTTGGGCCTAATAAGGGGTGAGGGGTTATTTTTGGACTTTTGTGAAACTTGTAGGGTGAAAATGGAATATTTTTGGGTTTTGTCTTTTATTGGTTGACTTTTTGTTGACTGGATTTGACTGCGGGTTTGACTTTTCTGGCTTCGGCTTTGATTCTTTGGCTTCTTTTTGTACTCTTCTGATTCTCGTGTCCGTGCTTGCCCGTTTTTGACTGTTTTCTTGTGATTTTTGATATATCCGTACCTGCACACACAAAACACAAATACAAGCATATTGTTGCCATTTTTGGTCTGTTTTGGGTTTAATTGGGTTATTTTAGGTATTAACGGATATGTGTATTTTACACTTATCAAAATTCCCCAAACTAAACGATTGCGTGTCCTCACGCAATATCACATGCCTTATAACCAAATACCTCGAAACTTTCCCAAACTAAACCTTTGAAAAGTAGCAAAGAATTGTATTTGGCTTGAGAAAGAACCCCCTCGATCGATTCTAACATGGGATGATCTTGTTTCGAAATTCATCAACAAATTCTTCCCTCCTTCTAAAACAACAAATCTTCGAAATGAAATCACGAGATTTCAACAAAGATTTGATGAGACGTTTTATGAGGCATGATACCGATTCAACGATCTTCTTCGGGCATGTCCACATCATGAATTTTCAGAATTGCATCAACTCGATACATTCTACAATGCCTTGAACTCTAATGATCAAGATTCGTTAAATTCCACCGCGGGTGGTAACTTTTTAGATAAAAAGCCTCGTGATTGCCTAAGAATCATTAAAAGCAAATCCAAAGTTCGTAATTCACGTAACAAACCGGTTGTTGCAAAAGTGAGTTCGAGGACTTCTACCCTCGGTATTTCGCCCGATGTTGCCGAATTAAAAGATATGGTGAAAGATTTACTTCTTGACAAAAAATCCTAAGCTCCCACTCCCGTAAAAGCGGTCGAGGAAAGTTGTGTTACTTGTGGTGGTACTCATTCGTACCGAAATTGTCCCTCCACCAATGGCAACGTTTATCATGACAATATTCAAGAGTACGTCTCTCAAGCCGCCGCAGCTAACTACAAACAAGGAAATACCGGTTATCGAGCCCCGATTGCTAATCAAATTTGACCTCCCGGTTTTCCTCCCGTTCAAAACAATCAAAACAATCAAGGAACTAATCAAAACCGTTACAACCAAGGAAATAATTTTAACCAAAATCGGGGAAACAATTACAACCAAAGACAAATTTATCAACCCCCGATAAATCAACCTCCAGTTCACCAAGCTCCACCTTAGCAAGCTCCGGCCCCTCAAACACAAGGTGTGACAAAGACCGATCTTGAAAGTTACTTCAAAGCCAATGATGCAGTCATGAGAAACAAGCAAGACCAAAATCAAAACTTGCAAAATCAAATGACTAATTTAACAGACATGCTTTCTAAATTCGTGAATGCCAATACCGCTTCATCTTCAGGTACGAGTTCTCTCCCGAGTAACACCGTTACTAACCCGAAGGAAGACTTGAAGGGTATTACTACCCGAAGCGGTGTTGCTTATCAAGGACCCATGATTCCTACTACTACTTCTTCTCCTAAAGTAGTAGAGCGTAAAACCGAGGTGACAAAGGACATGGTGCCTCCTACTAATAATGGAAGTACCAAAGACGTCCAACCTCCGGTTGTCCAAGATCAACCTCATATACCAAATTCTGAGCCCGTTGTTGCTCCCATGCCTAACTTGAGACCAACAATTTCGTATCCTTCGAGGCGTAATGATGAAAGGTGTCGTGAAAAAGCTAACGACCAGATTGAGAAATTCTATGAAATCTCTAAAGATTTGAGTTTCGAAATTAGCTTAACGGATGCTTTGATTCTTATGCCTAATTTTGCCTCGACTCTTAAAGCCTTGATCGGAAACAAAGAAAAGTTAAGTGAAATGGCTAGAACTCCGTTGAATAAACATTGCTCGGCGATCATCCTCAACAAGTTACCCGAAAAACTTGGAGACCCCGGCAAATTCCTCATACCGTGTGATTTTCTCAGAATGGATGAGTGCTTAGCCTTGGCCGATCTTGGCGCTAGCATTAATCTCATGCCATTATCCGTGTGGAAAAGACTTTCAGATTTCCGGAACTCACTCCTACTTATATGACTCTTGAACTAGTAGACCGTTTGATCACTCAACCTATCGGTATCGCCGAAGATGTCTCGTAAAGTTAGGAAACGTTCCATTTTCCTGCACCTTCGTAGTTCGTAGCTTTGATGCCGATCCCTGAGTTCCTCTAATTCTCGGGAGATCCTTCTTAAAGATCGGACGTGCCTTTGTATTGATGTTTACAAAGAGAACTAAAACACCTTCGTGTTGGAAAAGAAAAGAGCCGTACATTCAATCTTGATTTGTCTTCGAGGTACTCCTCTAATTACGATGATATGACGGCAAACCGAATCGACGTCATTGAAATGGCTTATGAGGAGTATACTCAAGAAGTTCTCGGTTTCTCCGATTTGATCGAGAGTGGCAATCTCACTCCTTACTATGACCCGATCGTTTCTACCTCTTCTCTAACACTCACTCCCTTCTGGGATAGTGATTTTCTTTTTCTTGAGGAAGCCGATGCTTTCCTCGCTCTTGAAGATGATCCAACTTCACCAGAAGTTGATGACTCTTACTATGACTCGAAGGGGGATATTCTTCTTCTTGAACCAATTCTTAATAGTGATCCTTCACCACCCCCTCCCAACCAAGGAAATTACTTGCCAGAAATTCAAAAAGAACTTAAAGTTTGTGAAGCTAAATCTTTAATTGATAAACCTCCTGAGGTCAAACTCAAGGACTTACCTCCTCATCTCGAATATGCATTTTTGGAAGGTGACGACAAGTTGCCCGTCATAATTGCTAAAGACTTGAGTATCGAGGAGAAAGCCACTCTCATAAAGGTTTTGAAGTCACGCAAGCGAGCCATCGCTTGGAAACTCTCCGACATAAAGGGTATTAACCCGGAATTTTATACTCACAAGATTCTTATGGAAGATGACTACAAACCAGAGGTCCAACACCAAAGACGGGTGAATCCAAAGATCCACGATGTCATCAAAAAGGAGGTTGAAAAACTTCTTGATGCCGGATTAATTTACCCGATCTCGGATAGTCCTTGGGTAAGCCCCGTACATTGCGTACCGAAAAAGGGTGGTTTTACCGTTGTTGCAAATGATGAAAATGAATTGATCCTGACTTCGATGTTGGGTTAAGTGGTGATCGTATGTGCATTGACTTCGTAGTTAAATGAATCCACCCGTAAGGACCATTTTCCACTTCCGTTTATGGACCAAATGCTCGAGAGGTTAGCACTATTGTTTTCTCGATGGTTTCTAGGGGTACTTTCAAATTCCCATCGATCCTAAAGATCAAGAAAAGACAACATTCACATGTCCTTACGGAACAAAACAATCAAAAAAAAAAAAAAATAAAAAAACAAAAGAGCAAACTTTTAAGAAATGTTTCGGGCCTTATAGTCGCATGTATTCTGGCTTATGCATGCACGCAGGCACGTTCCAGAGGTGTATGTGGCTATCTTTCATGGACATGGTCGAAAAAAGACGATGGATGTCTTTTATGACGACTTTTCGGTCTTTGGAAATTCTTTCAAAATTTGCTCTTCGTTTGGACAAGATGCTTCAAAGGTCGAAGACACCAATCTTTGTTAAATTAGGAGAAAAGTCATTCATGGGCATAGAGGCATTGTTCCCTTTAAGGCCACGAGATTTAAAAGAAAGGATTGAGGTTGATATAAGCCAATCGAGGTGATTGCTAAATTACCTCATCCCACCACCGTCAAGGGTGTTGTAGTTTTCTTGGGCATGACAGTTTTACCGATGTTTTCATAAGACTTCTCAAAAATAGACCGTCCAATGATCCCACTTGTCGAAAAAGAGGACTCATTTTTCTTTTCAAAAGAGTGCTATCCGAACTCCTTTAATACACTTCAAAGAAAATTGAACCGAGCTCTAATTTTGATTGCTCCGACTAGGACTTGCCCTTCGGAACTCATGTGTGATTGCAAAGAGATCTTTGCAATTGGGCTAGTCATAGGGGCAATCGAAAAAACAAGTATTTCCACCATTCACTATCCAGCAAAACCATAACGAAGCGTCAAGCACGACTACACTACGACGAAAAGAATTACTTACCGTAGTGTACGCTTTTGACGAAGTTCTGATCATATCTCTCTATTTTGTCCAAAGTTCATGAGTATATACTGACCATTCTGCTATAAAGTTTTATCTTCACTAAAAAGGATGCTAAGCCAAGACTATGTGGTGGATCTTTTGCTCCCAGTTATTCGATGTTATCATCGAGACAAGAAAGGAGCCAAAAAATCTGGGCTGCCGATCCTCTTCTAGACTTGAGAACCATATCAAGATAAATTCGAGAACAAGGAAATAACAAAAACATTTCCCTCAAAACTCTCTGATTCGGTTGCTCTTCGTGTGATAATACCTTGGTTGCAGACTTTCGCAAACTACCATGCGGGGAATTTCATTGTCAAGGGAATGTCATCCCAGCAGAAAAAGAAATTTTTCAAAGATGTCAAACACTACTTCTGGGACGACCCCTTTCTATTCAAGATCTGAGCAGATCAAATCATTCGACGGTGTGTGCATGGGCAAGAAGCTATTGATATCCTCAAAGCTTGTCATGAAGGACCCACCGGGGGCCATTATAGTGCCAATCTTACCGCTCGAAAATTATTTGATGTCGGTTTCTTTTGGCCAAACATATATCGAGATGCCCATACAATGATCAAATCTTGTGATACGTGTTAAAGACAAGGTAAAATTTTCACTAACGATAAATGAGATGCCTAAAATGGCTATCAAGTTTGTGAATCTTCGATGTATGGGGTATCGATTTTAAAGGACCCATTTACTGTCTTAACATGGGATATTAAATACAATCTCGTAGCCGTTGATTATCTTTCAAAATGGGTCGAAGCAAAGGCGCTCCCCACAAATGATGCTAGGGTTGTAGTTAAGTTTTTAAAATCTCTTTTTGCCCGATTCGGAACCAACCTAGTGCAATTATAAGTGTTTATGTGACACTTTTGTATTGATCAGTTTGACAAAGTGGATGTCTAAGTATAGGGTCACACATCGTCTAGCCACCGCTTATCACCCTCAAACAAGTGGTCAAGTGGAGGTGTCCAAACGAGGTTTAAAACGTATTCTGGAAAGGACGGTTAAAGAAAACCGTGCCTCGTGGTTCGACAAACTAGATGACGCTTTATGGGCATTTTGTATTGCTTTTAAGACACCAATTGGTTGTACGCCTTACAAGTTAGTGTACGGAAAGTCTTGCCATCTACCTATCGAGTTAGAGCATAAAGCATATTGGGCTTTGAAACATGCTAACTTCGATCTTAAAACCGCGGGTGATCACCAGAAGCTTCAACTTATTGAACTTAATGAGCTTCGTGATCAAGCTTACGAGAAATTCTTTATTTTATAAGAGAAGACAAAGTACTTCACAACTCAATAGATCAAAATGCATTTTCATTATTGGTGATCGAGTATTTTACTCTTCACTC
Organism: Tanacetum coccineum; assembly: GCA_026074375.1. Taxonomy (NCBI): domain Eukaryota; kingdom Viridiplantae; phylum Streptophyta; class Magnoliopsida; order Asterales; family Asteraceae; genus Tanacetum; species Tanacetum coccineum. The sequence goes on along the minus strand of BQNB010071250.1, from coordinate 1,295 downwards.
TCGTCTGAAGATATTTCTTTGGGAAGCTTAAAAACTCTTGGTAGGGGCCTTTTCCACCACCAAAGTTTTTTCATACGGAACAATGAGTTATCCCAAACGATGGTCCAAACTGTAGGTGAATGTATCGGTTGAAGCACTTCTTTAGAGGGGACGTACCAAAATTGGTTGTCCCGGATCTCCAAACCTTCCCCAAGGAAAAATGAATTTGGGAATTTGGTCAAGCTTAGTGACCCTAAACAAGCGCTTCGTGGGAGGCACCCCATGCTTATCCGTAGTTATATTATGTTTTTGTTATGAGGAGGCTTGCCTCTTTCCTTTTCCGTGTTTTATGTTTTTAGTGTATTGTCTAGGATGTCCGATTTTTGGGAATCGATATTCCAAATCTTATTCAACTAACGTTTATCTTCTAAGCATACTTAATAAGCTTAGGATTTGCATAGAATACCCTTCGTAGTATACATTGAGACAATGTTGCCATTCTAGTATGGGGGGGGGATCTTCGATTTGATTATGCTGGCAGTGTTGTTTTCGCGTTAATCCCGTTTTACCACCAAAAAATCAAAAAAATGAATTTTTTTAAAAAGTTTCATAATTAAAAATAAGTGTTTTGTCATATTTTGAACTTTACTGCTTTGGTAAGAATATAAGCATACCTAATAAACGGCTTAGGATTTACGTAGAGACCCTTCATAAAACATTGAGGACAATGTTTAGTCTTAGTATGGGGGGGGGGGATCTTTGATTTGATTGTGCCTGCAGCTGTTGTTTTCACGTAATCTCGTTTTTACCACCAAAATTTCAAAAATTTTAAAAAAAAATTCAAAAATAAAATAAGTGTTTTGTCACAATTTTGACTTTCCTGCTGGGTAGAATAAGAGTAAATTTTGACTCGATCGAGCGTGTTGAGCTCTAGCTTGTTCCTTAACATTTAGACTAAGCGTTCGCGAATATTCGCGAAGAACAAAAAATGATAGTGTTAATTATGAGTTGGATGCTAAACAAGGATTATTTGGAAATCTTAAGAGCTCATGTGTGTAATTTGTCGCTTTTTCTCCCATAAGCTCTTAACCTGATTAATATACGTGTTATTTTTGGAGATTAAACTTAAATCAATAATTTTTATGTAGTATATAGCAAAAATTTTAGCCTTAGTTCAAATTTATACTTGAATTTTTCAAAAAGAAGTCTTCTCTATATCATCAAAAAAAATGATGAAAAATGAAAAAAATATAATAAATATAAACTGTGGGCTGATAAAAGTTTGCTGTATCTTGCCGGCTCACAACCGATGTTAC
>BQNB010071249.1:2353-32831 GCA_026074375.1 Tanacetum coccineum | reverse complement strand
TACCATATAACCCTCACTTGAATGTACGTGGGTGTAGTAAGTACAAAAAAGTACGTTGGTTATTTCGGCACAAATGAGAAAGTAGGTTGGTAATAAATTGTTTTTACCCTATTATTATTACAAACTTTAAAAATACAGTTTTGTCCCGACTTTGGTATTAAACTTGTTTATTACAACTTATTAGTAACAAAACTTTTAAATTTGTCCCACGTTAAGTAATATGGTAACCGGTTCACCAGGTTGCCCGTCCAAAATTATACACATTATTTTTTTATTTTTGAAATTGCTGACTTGGAAATGAGTTGGATTTAAAACACTCCACAACTGTACACATCATCTTATTTCTTTTAAAAGCTAACATGGAATATGAGATGTACTTTAAGTATCTGACTTTGTCAATTTTTAACATTATTATCTTCACCACCACTATCTTTTCTGATGAGTATTCTGGCGACCATCATCTTCTCCAACATTATTCCGGGTGACCATCATCTTCTTCGATAAATATTCCGGTCTTTCTTACTTCGTAATAGATGTTTCTTACTCTACAAAACTGCACTGGATGCATCACAATATCACATATACGCCCATTTCAAATAATTAAGGTTTTTAGTATCTTGTTTAGTCCATAAATGACAAACATATAGCAAAATATCTGACGTGTCTAGTATGGATGCATCACAATATCACACACACTACCTCTTAACATCTTGGGATGCATAACATGTCTGCTATGCACGCTATACACAATTTTAGGTTGTGATCCATTGCATAAGTTTAACATAGCACTTTCCACTACTCTGTTCACATGTTTATTCCAGCGACCATCATCTTCTCCGATAGATATTCTGGTGACCAGCATCATATTCATTGAATTCACCGGTTTGATTTTCAAAATAATCAAAGATCTATAAAACATCTTTACATATCTAAAACTGAAAGTATTTTGAAACAAACCTACCTTCTTCGAGCTAAGATTCAAGCAAAAATACAGGGTTCCTTTTCGATGGCTTGACTTCGTGATAAGGGTGTGTTATTTCTTATGTGTTTCTCTTGGACGATGGTGCGAATATGATGGTGCTGGTGGGTGGTGGTTGGGGTCGATGATGTCGTGGAGATAGGTGGGAGGATATAGTGGTCTGTCATGTGTTATTCGTTCAAAAGGGAGGTGTATGTTATTTGTAGGGTTAGGATATAAAGAGAAGGGTATTTCAGTCATTTTATAATTTCAACAAATTATATAAATTAATGACGTGGAAAATTATTCGGTCGTCTTAGTAATTTTAGCACAAAATAACAAGTTTCGTTGGTAATAAGTTGTAATAAACAAGTTTAATACCTAAGTCGGGACAAAACTGTAAGTTCGTTGGTAATTAATGGCTTTAACCCATTAATTGGTTAAGGGAAAAAAGTGTCATTGTGCAAAAAGTAAGAGTGCGAAAGCTGTAATGATGATGTTTTTCTTAAACTGTGTGTTTTTTGCCGATGAACTATAATTATGAGACGGAGGGAGTACTTTATTTATTACTTGTATTATTTCATTGTTGATCATCATACATACATTTAAAGTAACTTAACTAAATTACGTATTATTAGGACATCTTTTATTGATAAAGCTTTTGAAGTTTATAAATTGATTAACATAAATTAAATACTATGTAGAATGATATACGCGCAAAGCAGCGGTTTCGGGAGCATTAAAAATAAAAATTAATAAAAATTATATTAAAATGGATGTTGATTTAAAGAGCACAAAATTTTAAAAAGGGTAAAAGCCATAAATGAACTACGTTCTTACCAAAATTCCTACATATAAACAATCAACCCGAAAAACACTAATTATGAATAATCAAACTGGTTGGCTTTAGGTTAATCTCACGTGGATCGGTTATTTCCACGTCGATAATACATTTTAATAATAAAAACGAATTAAAAATTAATTTTTAAAAAATTTAATTTCATTTACCCTACCTACCCATTAACCCGACCCATCCCTAACGGTTATATCTTCCTTATTAAAACCCCCAAATCGTTTTTCACATCATTTTCTTAGTAAAATTAGGGTTTACGCATCCAAATTAATCACAACAACACACATTGATCACGGACACACGTAGGAATCTTCAATTTCCCCGACTATGTAAGTGTGGTAATCCATTGGTGAGGCGAACTACTTGGACCGTTTACAATCCATGTCGCAGGTTTCTTAATTGTCGCAATTCAAATGTAAGTGATAGTTTGCCCTTTATTTTAGGGTTGAGCTTAGCTGATATAATAAGTTTTTTTTCATTGGGGTAATAGGTTGTTGGAAAAAGGAGTTGTTATGCTTTCTATTGGATTAATCCAGAGCTCAATAATGGGTGGTATAAGAATCAGATGATTGAGTTGTACTTGGCTTTAAACCCTGATGAAAGATATGAGTATATGGAACAGATAAGGGCTCAAGATCGTTTTGAGATGTTAGAAGCAGAATATGAGGTTTATGTTAGCCTTAATTATATTAAGTCAAACAAGAATGTTATCGGTCTTAGAAAGTCAAACTAGGTCTTGTATTGTAATAGGCTAGTCGGGTTCAACGGGCTTGGATTGTAATCTAATATTGTCCGTGTTTTGGGCTCAAAGCCCAAGTTAAACCAAGCCCGGCCCGTTTAGAAAGCCCAAGTGCCAAGATAGCAAGGCATAGGTATAAATAGAACCCTCTCCACACAAGGAGAGGGTGTTGGTTACATTTTCATTCATTTTGTAACTCACCACTTTTCTCTAATCTAACTTTCTTTCTTGTTTCTCTCTCTACTTTCTCTCTCTAAGTTTTTCTTCTTATTTTCTAGCTTATTGGTAAAGATTAGTGTTGTGTAATGGATTAAATTAGTGGGATAACATGTGGTATCAATCGCCAAGGGGTATTCGGTGATTGTTTTGTGGTTTTCTTTTGGTTCGTATGTGGTCTTTAGCAACAAAGGTTACGAATTCTTGTGTTTTTGGTTCTACAAACGTATTAACTACATAACTTGGGTCTTATACACGTCTTGGTACTCAAAAAACCACGACTTGGTTTGGTTTTTGCTTCAAAAGTTCTCGGCTCAAAGTTTTGTGGTTCTTCTTCACGTTTTCTACCAACTTTGTGGTTAAACTTGTAAAGTTTTGATCTTTATCGTATCCTAGATCATATTCGTGCATTGGACGAAGGATTTAGTGGCAAAAAGTAATTTCTTTGCCTTCATCATAGCAACCCTTTCAGATCTGCCCCTATTCTTCACAAAAATCCTCATACTTGTTGTTGCTGCTACTTGTTTCCTTATCTTGGATCTTGTTTAAATTTGACTCTCATGTGTAGGCACAATAGGTTTTGGATTTGGATCTTCAGCCTGACTCTCCTCAGTGGTGTAGTTTTCAGGAGCTTCATTAACACACGTACTACTCGAGTTAGTCACTCAGTATTCTTGATCTCACAGAATAATCATTATCATGAAAGTCTGAAATTGTATCAAAGGAATAAGCATTATCCAATGAATCTTCTGGCCCAGGGAGTTCTTCATCCCTAAACTCTTTTGCCATATTTTCCCAATACAAATAATTAGCCTCATTCTTAGCCCATATCTGTCTTATCCTTTCTTGTTCTGCTTCCTCTGTTGCATCTCCCTTTCTACCTCAGCTAAAGCTTCCATATCCATCTTATTATGATAATCCTATATTAGTATTGCATATTATCTATAGTTATTGTAAATTTAATTAAAATGTGATTCATGGTTAAAAATAATAGAATTATTATCTCTGCAGTTAAGTTACCATCATCTATACTACCACCTTCCGTCATTTGGTTCTCTTCTCCTCTTTTGATAGGACTTCCAATCCTAATTGTTCCTCTTTTCTTACTTGACCTAACCAACACATTGGTGTTACCTCTTTTTTTATTGCTCAATAGTTATCCCTTTGCCTTTAGAATTGGTTGGATTATGTGGAGGTTTAAATGCAGGTGGTCTGGATTGATCCACAGCTGAATTTAGTACTGACTGAGACTTTGAAGATGTACCCATGCGTGAGGGTTTGTCTCTTGGTTGATTTTGACAACCTTTCTTGTTGTGTCCAACCTCCCAACAATTATGACAGTGCATCGCCCTACCAACTCTAGAAACATGGTGCTCATCTTCTGTAGGATGTCTGATCCTTTGTTTTTTTGGTCTCCTTGGTCTTTTCCTTTGAATTGGTGGTAAAGGTGCTGGGTTATCACAAGGTTTCCATAACTTCGACCCAGGGACTGGCCTTATGGAGTATTGATAAGCATTATACCATGATTGCTTTGACAAAAAATCATTTACCCCCAATTCTGGTTCCATGTTCATGTGGTAATATACTGCCATGACATGAACACATGGAATACCACTTAACTCCCAAAATATGCAACCACACTACTTTGTATGCAAATTTACTATATATGCATAGTCCATTCTTCTCACTTCAACCTCTCTGAATCCACTAGGCTATACAATCCAACTCCTGAGAAGTAATAATATGACAAGTGGTCATTAAAAATAAACCTTAAATGATAAAAATTTAAAAGGGACAGTTACACACCTTTGTTTGTCCTTCAGTAATTCGAGTCTCTTTCTAACAGGTGGAGTTACTGTATCTGCCAGCTTAAAGGATAGATTGTTCATATGACACATTCTTTGCATTATGTAGATCTTGATATCCTCTAACATAGTAATAATTGGCTTACCTCTGGCTGGTACAATCCTAGAATTGAAACTCTCAGATATATCATTTTCAAAGGCTGCAGAACATCTGTCCATTTCAAAGAAAGCTTTGCACCAAGAGTTTGGATTTCTCTCTACTAACCACTTGTGAGCTGCTAGATCTAGTTCTTTGATTTGCTCCATCTTTAGTAGAAACTGTTGATCAACAGTGCATGAGGCTGCACCCAAAACAATCTCTTATACTGAAGTCTACTCCACTTTCTTTTGAAGTTGGCATATATATGCCGTGTACACTGCCTATGCTCTGAATCAGGCAAAATACCTGCTACAGCTTCAAGTAACCCCTGCAATTGTAATTAGAGTTAATATAACTGGAAATAACAATGATATAACATCAACAACTAGAATGGTAAGTCCATACCTTGTGTCCATAATCAACAGAGGAACTGGGTATGATAATCAGAGGGCAGTTTTATAATGTTTGTTAGGGCTAGGGAAAATGTAGGTACTCTGGTAGTGCAGAAGTCTAGGATTCAGTGTTATAACTGCAAGGAATATGGGCATGTATCAAGGGAATGTTAGAAACCGAAACGAGTAAAGGATGCAGCTTATCACAAGGAAAAGATGTTATTGTGTAAACAAGAGGAAGCTGGGGTTCAGTTGAATGCAGAACAAGCTGATTGGAAAGATGATACTGATGATGAGTCTGATGATCAGGAAATTGGAAGCACATTATTGTACATGGCACAACTTCAAGAGCTTTACTCCAAATCCATTGAAAATTCTAGCACCAATCTTGATGATTAGCCAAAGCATAAAGTACAAAAGCAATAATGACAACTATAAATGAGGTTTGCCATGGAAAATGAACATCCTGAGCAACCTGAATCTAGTAATGACATATATCTGATGGAACAAGGTGACACCAATATCACTATTGATTCATCGGATATATGTTATGATAGAGCTCAGGATGACCAGGATGAAACTGATGATCTTGAACAGAAACGCAAATGATTTGCCTTTGATTCTTTAATTTAGAAACTAAAATGTGAAATTAATGAAGCAAAAACCAAAATAAAATTTTGGAATCATCAAACAAGGCTTTAGTTGATAAATTGAAAGGTGAAATTGAAGATTTCAAAACTAAAAATAAAAGTTTAGAATCATCAATAACGCATAATTCAAAGGAAGCAAACAATGAACTACTAAACTAATTCAGTTGAATGTTTAAAGACCTTAAAAATTCCAAGCGGAACTAATAAGTATCATGATAGGAAATTAAGCTCAAAGATGGAGAATTGATTGTGCAAAAAGCTAAAAGGGATTTAATGTCATACAAAATCCGATTTTGAAAAGTCACTAATGCATATAACTCAACAATAAATGATTAAAATCAAACAATTCGGATATGAGAAAAAGGATCTTTTGTGCACATCAAGAAACCATCTCCACAATGTCACAAGCAAAAGAGGCTTAGACTAAGCTTTACAAAACTCGTAAAGACAAAGAACTTGATAAAGTCATTGCTTTAGAAAACAAAGTCAAGGTTTTGAATGATATTGTATATAAACCGCCAATCTTATCAAAGACCAGAAATAATATGCTTAAATCGTAATGTAAAACGAGTTTTGCAAAACTGAGTACCTCAGAAAACTCAAAGAGCGAATCCTCTCTGTATATATAAATTGCTATAATGAAAATCTTGCGTTAATGTAAGCCCCTTGATTCTGACGAACGATCGTCTGACAAAGACACGTCGATCAAAATTACTGCGATTTAATCAGACCGTTTTGAATTATATTAGTTGAATAATCTTTTTATGATTGATTCCATTCACAACTAGAAAAGTCGGGCCAGAAACAATCACTAATTTCCAAAAAACATCAAAGATTGAGTCATACATCATCTAATAAGGAATTTTCCAAATAGTCCTTTTCGTAAAACAACCAACTTTTTAGAAAAATGAATGGATGAATCTATTTCCTTGGATCAAAAGAGTAAAAGCTCTAAAGAACTTTTTCAAATTATAAAAAAGAGTGTTGACAGAATTTTGACGGACGTGAACGTTGCAAACAAACAATCGCCAAAAGAACATATTTTGGTAACATCGATCCTTTCATTCAAAACACAATAGAAGGAAATTTTGGCCCCCAAATTAGCAGAATAAATGCGGACTTAGAAAAATTTCACTTGTGTTTGAACGAGGAAATGGTTGCTGATTTGAGATACTTTAATTTTCTCTAAACATGAATAGACACTCACAACATCTCACTGGAAACTGTCAAAAACAAAAAACACAGTTTTTGAATGAAATCGATCGACTTTCAAGGAATATTACAAAGCGATCACATGAATGCAATACTTGGTGTGTATACTGATCTGGATGAAGTTACTAATTTGCAATGTGATTACTTAGAAACCTGGGAAAATGTGAACATCTTGAAAAAGAGCTTTCAAAAAGTAGAACAATGTCAAAGAGTTTTGAAGCACTTCAGAAACATGCGATTAATCTTGAACTTGATTTACAACAATGTAAAGAAAAGATAAAAAATGACAAATCTTTCAAAGAAAATCAGTCAAACGTATTTCTGAAAGAACGTGAACAATATTTTGAAATTCAAGACTTGAAAGCTCAATTACAAGACAAAGGAATTGCAATAAGTGAGTTGAAGAAACTCATAGAAAAGATGAAAGGAAAATCTGTGGAAACTAAGTTTGAAAAATCATCGGTTATTCGACAACCGAATGCTTTTAAAAGTCAAAAGATCATCTATATTAGGTAGACCACTATTTTTTTTAGATTCTCTTGCTAAGAAAGATTTTCTCCAAAGTCAAAGCCATTACCACCCAAAATGTGTACCATGCTTTTTCAAAACCAAGTCACTGCACAGAATTTTGCCTTAGAATATGTTGAGCCAATTGTCACGAACGAGCAAAAGTGTGATTGCACCAGGAATGTATAAAGTGCACACAAAGCCTAATCAAACTAGAACACCTCAGTTGCATCAAGACATTAGGAAAACTAACAAACACGTGTCTTTCTCTACAGGAGTAATTCCCACTACTAGTGGTTAAGCAATCCACAGCCAAGAGCAATCAACAAGAAGAAGACAATGTCAACAATAGTCAAGGGAAGGAGCAAAAAGTAGAAGACCACTGTAGGAATTTTAAGTTTTCTAATAATAAAACGTCTGTAACTGCATGTAATAACAGTTTGAATGCTAAGACCTTGAATGTGAACTTTGTTTGTGTTACTTGTGGAAAATATGTCAGAAGAAAATCAAGATTTATGTGATCTAACATTATATCATGCGAGAATTTAAGGACTAACAACCAATGGCTGTGCCTATTAGTACTAGAGAACCCAACCAGAATGTGAACCAATCTGTTACAACATCCAGTAAGAAAACCGTTGCAACAGACTCCACTGTCAAGAAATCTAGAAACATAACTAGGAGTTATATGAGCAAGTTAGTAAGACATGTGCAGTTGGTTGTAATCCTAATTGATACTCCACCCGGAGAAATAATGGAAACCTAAGTCTCAAAAAGGAAATGTTAACCAAACATTAGTATGCCCTTTATGAAGATGGCATCTAGAACTGCTAAATATTTTAGAACATGAGACTCCTAGCGTGTTTTCCATTGTGTCCAATACTCATTGTCTTCTAATTCTTTGTTGCAGCTCGTAAGATCATTTCTATTCATCGACGACTCTGGGTGCTCAAAGCTACATGACCAGAAATCCAAACTTCTAACTAATTTTGTGGAGAAATTTCTGGGAACGGTGAAGTTTGGAAATGATCAAATTGCACCAATTCTTGGCTATGGAGATCTGGTTCAAGGAACTATTACCATCAAACGCGTTTATTACGTCGAAGGGCTTAATCATAATTTTTTTCTCGTTGGTCAATTCAGTGATGCGGATTGAAGTTGCCTTTTCGAAGTCTACATGTATATCCTTGATTTGAAGGGAAATGATCTTCTCACAGGATCTCATGGCACAGATTTGTATTCCATTCTCTACTGCAAGACTCAACAACATCCAAATCCAATTTGCCTTAATGGCTAAAGCAACATCGACTCAAGCATGGTTTATGAGCGTCGTTTATCTCATTTAAACTTCGACACCATCAATTTGCTTTCAAAGAATAATATTATGAATGGGCTTCCAAAATTAAAATTTGTCAAAGATCATCTATGTTATTCTTGTGAGCTAGGGAAAGCAAAAAGAAAGTCCTTTCACACTAAGACTACCTCGAGCTCAAAAAGACGGTCACAACTTCTACACATGGACTTATGTGGTCCAATGCGGGTAGAAAGCATTAATGGAAAGAAATATGTTCTCGAATTGTTGATGACTATTCCCTTATACTGGACTCACATTCTTGAGGCTCCAAAGAAGAAATAACTGGAGTTCTCATTGATTACCTCAACACTTGTCCAAAAGGACTTCATGCTCAAGTTACAACAGTTTCGAACTGACAAAGCCGAAATTTCTTATAACAACTCTTCATGCATAACTTGTGCAAAATAGGGAATAAACACGAACTGTCAACTGCTCGTACACCTGGAACAAAAACGCGTTTGTACCGAAAGAGGAACCGTACTCTTGTTGAGGCTGCTCGAACAATGCTAAGCGCCGCTAAAGTTCCTTTGTTCTTTTGGGCTGAAGCAATTGCAACAACATGTTTTACTCAAAACCGCTCACTTGTAATTCCTCGACATGAGAAAACACCTTACCATATCATCAATGCAAGGAAACCGTCAGTTAAGTTCTTTCACATCTTTGGTTCTCTTTGCTACATCGTCAGAGATGGTGAAAAATCTTGATAAAATGAAGGAAAAAGGTGATGCATGTATTTTTGTTGGGTATTCCCTACTCAGTCAAACTTACAGGGTATTTAATAAGAGAACAAGAATGATAGTTGAAACAATTCATGTTAACTTTGACGAATTGCCTCAAATGGCGTCAGATCACGTCAGTTCTGACCCTTGGTCCCAATGTTGCGAACGACCGGTACTGAACAAGACAGTTTAAGTCAGTCCACAAAGTCAAGAAAATGTTCCTCAAGTTGCTGAGACAGTAACAACGTCAAATGAGCTGGAATTGCTATATAGTCCGATTTTCAGTGAACTACTCATGGAACTTCTCATCATGGTTGTGTCAAAGTCTTTCCGTTGTACTGCGTGGCTGATAATCCCCCGATAAACGACCACACAAACACAACTCACACTTCTACAAAAAACCGATGTTGCAGACCACCTTCCATGAACAATTCATTTCACACATCAAAATCCAACTCAAGTACCAACTGTCACTGCACCTGAGAACATTATTCACGCAAAAACCAATACCGAAAATGCATAATTTGACGAAGATGAATTTATCAACATCTTAGAACACCGTACAAAGAACAAGGGAGACATCGTCTCATCATTGATTTGGGTTAAACATGCCATACTTTTTATCAACACCATCCTCCGCACAACGTTGTACAAAAGATCATCCATAAGAACAAGTCATTGGAAATCCTTCACAATCAAGTAGAACAAACGTCAGCTAGAAATAGATGGCAGATGTGTATGTTCGCACTTCAACCGTGAGTCGAACCGAATAACCAAAAGAACACAAAGAAGCATGGGCTGATTCTGCTGGATTAAATCACCAATGCACCTACTCAAAGCACAGTTGTCACACATGAAGTGGTTTTGGAAAAACAAACGTGATGAGGAAAATACTGTAATTCGCAACAAAACTCGTCTTGTAGCTAAGAGATACGCTCAAAAGGAAGGAATTGATTTCGAAGAGTCATTTGCACCAGTTGCTCGGTTAGAAGCTGTCTGGTTATTGGTTGCGTATGCTGCACACAAATCATTTCTAGTATACCTGATGGACGTCAAGATTGCATTTCTTTACGGGCATTTAAAGCAAGAAGTGTACGTAAACCAGCCAGATGGATTCGTAGACCCATATCATCCTGACCAAGTCTACCGTCTAAATAAGGCATTATATGGACTCAAACAAGCACCAAGAGCTTGGTACAATGAACTCTCCATCTTCCTGGTATCCAAAGGATTCTTAAAAGGTTCTATTGATCCAACTCTGTTCATAACTAAACATGGAGAAGACATATTGCTTGTGCAAATTTATGTTGGTGACCTTCTTTTTGGTTCTACGAACCTAAAACTTTCAAAAAGGTTTGAAAAACTAATGCACAGCAAGTTTAAAATGTCTATGATGTGGGAGCTAAAATTCTTTTTAGGAATTCAGATCCACCAATCCTCACGTGGTATCTTCATAAACCAAGCTAAGTATGCTCAAGAGATACTTATAAAGCATGGTATGACCACATGTGATAGCATTGGTACTCTAATGGCTATGAAACACCTAGATGCTGACTTGAGTGGAACTCCAGTTAACGACCAAACAAACATAACCCCCCCCCCCCCCCCCCCCCACCCCCCCCCCCCCCCCCCCCCCCCCTCGTCTATGGTCATAGCACTCATGTACTTAACAGCAAGTGACTAGATATGATGTACATGCAGCATGTTATTGTGCCTCGCTATCAAGCGAAAACCGACTGAGAAACACTCACTACGGTAAAACGATCATTTTCGTACCTAAAAGACTCCAATAACATGATTCCCCGGTACCGAAGGACACCGGTTTGAACAACTGCTTTTTTAGATTCGGATACGTGGGCTTGCTCGATTCACGTAAGAGTACATCTAATGGAATACAATTTCTAGGTGGTTGATATTTAGTCCAGCTAGTCATCAAAAGCAGGACTGTACCTCAATGTCTTCCGCAGAAGCCGAGTATGTGTCTTTATCTGCTTGCTGCGTATCAAGTACTTGGTTGAGAACTCAGCTCACAGATTATGGTTTCCATTTGATAAAATATACTATGTATTTGACTCAAAGGCATCCAAAGCCATCTCGTCAACCCAGTCCAGCATTCCCGTACCAAGCACATTGAGTCCGATATCACTTCATAAAGGAACAGTTTGAAAAGGTATGGTTGAATTAATCTATGTTGAACTGAAATCCCCAGTTAGCTGACTTGTTTACTAAAGCTTTATCGGAAGATAGGTTTAAGTATCTTGTCAGACGACTGGGTATGAGATGTTTGACTCCAGATGAACTGGAGGTTCTGGCAATTGAATCTGCTTGATCCATCAAACATCAATTTTGTAAATATTTTACTTTTTCTCTTTATTTAGATTTATAAAAAAAATTTTTAAAAGAAAATACAAAAATATAAAACCCAACAAAAAGAAAATAGAAAAATATAAAACCTAGAAAAACAAAATAATAACATCAGAAAAACTTCAAAATACCAAAAAGAATCTTCCTCGACATTCTCATGGAAATCGATTAACATTTACCGTACCTAGAAATTTTGATTACTCGGACACGTGCGGTAAAAGAAGTTCGAACAGGAGTTTCAAATGCTATTCAAAACATGTCATATCATAATTATTTCACTAGGGGGGGGGGGGAGACATGAGTACATTACAGTGCATAACCTCGGACTCCGAAATGTAATAGTGGAAGTGAACGCACAGTGCGCCAAACACTAAAATATAAGAGAAGTCTTCATATCAAGTTATTTAAATCGGTGAACACAATTTTTCAAAAAAGAAATACAGTGTCAAAAAGTCTACATATACAATTGTGGTATATTCATAAAAAGTGGTATTTGTATAAAAATGTGTGTTCAACAACCCTTCCTCGAATAATTATTACAAAGAATTATAGTACGTAGAAACCATTTTTATGTGAATCAATTATCTGAGGGGGAGCTTTTTAAAACAAAGCCTTTAATGTTTGTGGTACATCTCATAAATGTCACTTTATGTATCCAAACACATTATGTAAGAAATTAACATGTGGAAACTTAATTCAATTAATAATAACATTGTTCACTAAGGCATCCACTCCGTCTCAACATATGAGGTATAATATCAATGTCAATCCAATTTCAAGTTTTAATATATATTGTATCCACATAACGTGTTATAGAAGGGGACTTATCGAAATTTTGAATTCCAAGCATATAGTGGTTTAATAATTCTCCCATGGAATTTTTCATAGTCAATTTTTTGAATCAATGGAATTCAAATACTATTGTTTTATTATTAAAATAAGGGGATAAAATTGAAATAAAAATGAAATAACGAATGTGATCTTTTAAGACTCTAAGTGCAACTCTTCTTCATGTGCTAAACATTTCGAATCACAGAGCACAGTGTAGGGGTGAGTATTTTGAAAATAACAATGCAGCAAATGTTTATAGTTCGAATCTCTATACCCAACAACCTAGTAAATTTCACGACTGATTCTGAATTCATAAGTGGTTAGGTTAGGTATAAGTCCCTATGATCTACCAAAACCAGAGGGATCTACCCGAGGACACTCCATAGTATAGAAAAAGCAGTCCTTAGGTATTGAGGAGAAGAATGAGTAAAAGAAAAAATGCCGACTAGAATTGAGCTAACACTGGAACAATCACAACAAGGTGTTAGTAATGACGTCTTGGTAAGCATTGAAGGGGTTGAAGAATTAAAAAGAATGTATGGATAAAGTTGAAAAGAAAGAAGCCCTCTTACACCTTAGGCAGAAACGTCAATACATAATCTATCAAAATCACCAGATGATTGTTGATATTGAAGCGACATCATGGACCCAGTGATGCAAAGCATAACCTTCCCACCATTCGATTTCTCTCAAAGAAACTTGTCTCATATGTCACGGAGATACACACTTTATTATTAACAATCTACACTCGAGATTGTTGATATTGAAATAGAGTGGGCAGTCTGCTCCAGCTCTGATACTAAAGCCCCCAAACCAAAAGTGCACAAATCAAGTTCTAGAGCCAAGAAGAGATCAAATTATAAATCTCATTAGTACATAATGCAAAATACACTTTGTTGAACACTACAAAGTTCACTAGTTTGTAACAAGAGTCCTACGCATTATCCTTGAGATCTTGCCAGAACATCCAAGTGATACTTAAGTATTCACAGTGAAGATGGAAATCCTGCTTGAGCCAACATCAAACAAGCTCTTGGTAGGTGACTTGCAAGATTCTATATGAATCAAGCTTGTAATAACTGGATATCAATTTTGGTCCAGTAAATGAATTGACGACTTAATCAGAAAGATAGTAACTATCTGATTCACTCTTACCGTGTTGTCTGCTTTGAGACATTTTGGTAATGAGAACTAGCAAGCATGGTGAATCTAATACATCTATGTTAGAAGATCCTACGCTTTGAGCTGGAAACCCGTCAAAGAGATATATGAATCAACCTGAAACACAGGTATAGTATTTATACTATAAAATGGGAAACGGAGGTTAATGCAACCGAAGTCAAGATGAATGACAAAGCCCCATATTCACTTTATTGCCCTAACTATCTTAATTCAGGTACTGAGACTACGGTGGTTGCAGCCTCATCCAGCGAAGTTAGATTCATA
Organism: Tanacetum coccineum; assembly: GCA_026074375.1. Classification (NCBI taxonomy): domain Eukaryota; kingdom Viridiplantae; phylum Streptophyta; class Magnoliopsida; order Asterales; family Asteraceae; genus Tanacetum; species Tanacetum coccineum. Next base: position 18,646 of record BQNB010071249.1, on the reverse strand, counting down.
AACCACATGCTCATACTCAAGCTTTCAAAGTCAATCATTCAACGTTAAGATAGTTGATTCTAATCTTCCCTACCATCAAAGAGCCTCAAAGTCCATAAATAAGAATCATCAATAGGGAGATTGTAAGACTATAAACATAATGTCAAACAAGAATGTAACAAGTATGAGCATGTTTTGTCAAGAGCACAAGCTGAACAAGGAAGTCAAAAGCAATATGATTCAAGTCAAGGAGATGATGCAAGATAACGATCTCAGGAATACAAAGTCAAAAGAAAAAGGCCAAAATCAAGATCACAAAGCATGGATGACAAAGCCATTACAAACAAACAAGAACCATAACAAGCAAACATAAACATCAAACGTCATATCTTCAATGTCATCGGTGGAATAGAGAGTTTGAAGAAATAGACCTAAAACATTGGGGGGAGATTGTTAGCCTTATTTTTATATAGGTCAAACAAGAATGTTATCGTCTTAGAAGTCAAACTAGGTCTTGTATTTGTAATAGGCTATCGGGTCAACGGCTTGATTGTAATCTAATATTGTCCGGTTTCGGCTCAAAGCCAAGTAAAACCAAACAAAGCAAGCAAAAGGTCCTCGGCTGTTTTAGAAAGCCCAAGTGCCAAGATAGCAAGGCATAGGTATAAATAGAACCCTCTCCACACAAGGAGAGGGTGTTAGTTGCACATACTCTCATTTTGTAACTTACCAACTCTCTCTAATCTAATTTCATCTTCTTGTTTCTCTCTCTACTTTTTCTCTCTAAGATTCCATCTTATTTTCTAGCTTATTGGTGCTTATTTATAAGTTGTGATTGGATTATATCGTGGGATAACAGTTTATCAAAAAAAGATGGAGTTAAAGCTGGTTGAAGCAGAACATATTAAAAAAACCTAAAATTCTCTCTTCTATGGGCGAAAAAATGGCTCCCACTATTCCATCAATTCTGATCGCATAATCTTCTTCTTTCTTGATCCGAATATCATATAATACTCTTGTTTAATCTGTTAATCTTATGATTATAATGATTTAACAAGTTTCTTATTTGATTGATGTTTCTCTAAAGATTTAGGGTGCGATCTCTCATTTAGGGTTTGGTGTTTTTTTGTTCTTTAGGGATCTTTATTAATTCTTATCGACTTTCATTATGAATCAGATAGTCCCTTCGTGTAATTTTATATTATTGCTTTCTTCAAAGGGTTTTTCTTATGAATAGACGTGGATCTCATAGCTGTTGTGTTGATCTTTTAGTTTTCTTTGTTTAGGGTTTTTTAGGTTTCGTTTTGCTTGTTGCAGTCAAGAATGTCGAATACAAGTGATAAGGGTACTACATTTGGAGATGGTGCTGCTAGGGTTGGTATGCAGCTTAGAAGTAGTCCAAAGGTGAGTACATCTTCTCCTTTGGTTTCTCCGTCTACTATTATTAACGTGCCCCGAGAACTGTATAGTATTGATGTTTGCTACCACTTGTTTGAAGTTCCATTAACTATGTAGGTAACTTGCAAAGTATTAATGATATTGATGCTGGTAAACATATGATTATTATCTGAGTTGACTAAAGGAAGATCGTATGGAAACCTTGGAAGTATTAGTTTCTAATAGTAATCTATTAAGGTTTGACGTAAGAATTGCTGATGTTATCCCTTGTAAGGTTTCGTATGCTGATGATTCAATTAATCTTAATGTTGATGAATCCACAATACCTAGTGACCCTATCGTTCAGTCTGTGGACATCAACAAGTCAACATCCTATGCTGGAGTTGCGGGTGGAAGTGCAAAGGATCAACCAAATGTTAATTCTAACTTTCGTACCTTGGGGCTGATCCGTAATTGATGGGTGTTAACCATCTCTATTACACATAAAGTTGTTGAAAAGGTTAGTATCGCTTTGAACAAACAAAACACTATATGTCAGAAACCTTTTTATTGGAAAGAGAATGGCGTTTCCGGTTGTTGAATATTATGCTAGGAACAACTAGGCGAAACATGGGCTGAAAAGGATTATGATGAATTCCAAAGGCTTCTGTTTTATATAATTGATTCTCGGGCTGGTTTAGAGGCTAATTTAAGGGTGTCCTTGGATGATTCGTAAATCTCCGAATCATTCACAATAAATGGTCGATGTACTAGATTGTCTCAAGAAGAATTGCTCGATTCCCGATAATGGGTTAAATTGCATGATTTCCTATGCAAGTTTTTGAAGAGAGGGTATTAGTCTAATTGCTACGTATCAATTGGTAAACCTAGTTATGCTTTGATTTATACACAAGGCTCCATGGAGTAATATTCTGAGGTAGGAGTAGTTTTGCTCGGTGCTTAATTAAGGTAAATTCAGAGGCTGATCTCGTGGATGTTGTTACTATTGGTATTCCATCTCTTTTTGAGGATGATTTTACCAAAGAAACCATCCGTGTTGAGTATGAATGGAGGCCGCCCAGATGTGATACATGTAAGATTTTTGGTCATGTTCATGAATATTTCCCTAAAAAGTGGTGAGTCCTATTGTTGCTACTTTTAATGTTGTTACCCCTAATGCTGAGTAGACTAATGATGGTTTCCAAATGGTAGGTAAAAGGAAGAAAAGGAAAGGTAAGTCCAAATCTACTAATGGCAGTCATTTTAACGTGGTCCTTCGTTTTAAACATAATGTTACAAATAGCTAAAGCGACTACAAGTGCACCAAAGAAGGGAACTACTTATGTGGGTTATACATCTCAATCGACACCTATGTTGAAGACGACTGGTAATTCATCTAAGAAAGATAATCTCTCCATGTCTAATTCTTTTTCTGCCTTAAATGAAGAAGAAGAAGAAGAAGATGTGGAAAATGTGTATGATGAATCGGCTAACTTAATTCAAAACACAAAAGCTGGTGGAAGTTCATCTTTCACGGCTGCTGCTGGTTAGCTTGTTTAGTTGTATATGTGTTCTAGTTGCAATTAGTTGTACTAGAGTGTAAGAGTTATAATGCCGTTTTATGGCATGTCATAAGCTCTAGTTTTAGGTGTTTATCAAGCTGTTTAGCTTGAGGTTAATGTGGTACTTCAGCCACATTCCATTTGTACTTAACTTTTTTTGGTTTTAATATACTTTACCGGGGTAACCCTTTACCCAAAAAAAGCTGGTTGAAGCAGAAAAAAGTAAATGCTTTTGGAAGAAGATGTTTGTTGTCTTAGTTGTCTTGTTTCTACTAGTGAAACTATTTTAGATATAGTATGTGTATGAAGAATGTTGTGTTAGTGTGGATGCATTAGGTAAGATAGATTAAGTGGTTGTGTTGATAATGGAACTAGGTATAGGTGTTTGTGAATTTAGCTGATGTTATCTAATGAATGGCTTTTATGTTTCTATATGATCTGGTCCCTTTATGTTTCAGTTTTTAATGGTCCCAAAAATAGGCACATGGCAGACATACATGGAGTTAAAAATTGCTTTTGACCCAAATTAAAACTTTACTTTTGACCCATTCAATACATACCAAGACAATGGCAAACATGTATACAAAAGAGGACATAAATTATGCAACAACCACTATAAAAGGAAAGTTAATAGATTCTGCATTGGATACCATTTCATAAGGTACTAAATGGATACAAAACAAAGTTCAAAGTTATCTTGTTTATTGGCTTTATAGTAGCCATTTTCATCCATTCATACCTAATCTACCAAAGTTTTCAAAAGATGACACAGATTGTTTTAAGGTATACAAATATAGAATCAGAAAACATCAATAACTACTCTTCATCCTCAGAACATCAAAGGCTTTGTCAGCAGTTGACCCTATACCATTTGCATCAAACTTGAATTTCTTTGCCTTCATCATAGCAATCCTTTCAGATATGCCCCTATTCTTCACAAAAATCCTCATACTTATTGTTGCTGTTACTTGTTTCCTTATCTTGGATCTTGTCTGAATTTGACTCTCTTGTGTAGGCACAATAGGTTTTAAATCTGGATCTTCAGTATGACTCTCCTTAGTGGTGTAGTTTTCAGGAGCTTCATTAACAAGTAAGTCTACAGACACTTGATACACATTTAGGTCATTATCCTGAAAGTCTGAAATTGTATCAAAGGAATAAGCATTATCCAGTAAATCTTTTGGCCCATGGAGTTCTTCATCCCTAAACTCTTTTGCCATATTTTCCCAATATAAATCATTAGCTTCATTCTTAGCACATATCTGTCTTATCCTTTCTTGTTCTGCTTTATCTGCTGCATTCTCCCTTTCTACCTCAGCTAAAGCTTCCATATCTATCTTATTCTGATATTCTAGTATTAGTATTGCATATTATCTATGGTTATTGTAAATTTAATTAAAATATGATTCATGGTTAGAAATAATAAAATTATTACCTCTGCAGTTAAGTTACCATCATCCATACTACCACCTTCTGTCACTTGGTTCTCTTCTCCTCTTTTGATAGAACTTCCAATCCTAATTGTTCCTCTTTTCTTACTTGACCCAATTAACACATTGGTGTTACCTCTTTTTTATTGCTCCATTGCTATCCCTTTGCCTTTAGAATTGGTTGAATTCTGTAGAGGTTTACCTGTAGGTGGTCTGGATTGATCCACATATGAATTTGGTAATGACTGAGACTTTAAAGATGTACCCATGCCTGGGGGTTTGGCTCTTGGTTGATTTTGACAACCTTTCTTGTTGTGTCCAGCCTCCCAATAATTGTGACAGTGCATCGCCCTACCAACTCTAAAAACATGGTGCTCATCTTCTATAGGATGGCTGATCCTCTGTTTTTTTGGTCTCCCTGGTCTTTTCCTTTGAATTGGTGGTAAAGGTGTTGGGGTATCACAAGGTTTCCATAACTTCGACCCAGGGACTGGCCTTATGGAGTATTGATAAGCATTATACCATGATTGCTTTGAAAAAACTTCATTTACCCCCAATTTTGGTTCCATGTTCATGTGGTAATATGCTGCCATGGCATGAACACATGGAATACCACTTAACTCCCAAAATATGCAACCACACTACTTTGTATGCAAATTTACTCCATATGCATAGTCCCCTCTTCTCACTTCAACATCTCTGAATCCACTAAGGTATATAAGCCAACTCCTGAGAAGTAATAATATGACAAGTGGTCATTAAAAATAAACCTTAAATGATAAAAACTTAAAGGGGACAGTTACATACCTTTGTTTGTCCTTTAATAATTCAAGTCTCTTTCTAACATATGAAGTTACTGTATCTTCCAGCTTAAAGGACACTTTGTTCATATGACACATTCTTTGCATTATGTAGATCCTGATATCCTCTAACATAGTAATAATTGGCTTACCTCTGGCTGGTACAATCTTAGAATTGAAACTCTCAGATATACCATTTTCAAAGGCTGCAAAACATCTGTCTATTTCAAAGAAAGCTCTGCACCAAGAGTTTGGATTTCTTTCTACTAACCACTTGTGAGCTGCTGGATCTAGTTCTTTGATTTGCTCCATCTTAAGTAGAAACTGTTGATCAACAGTGCATGAGGCTACACCCCAAAACAATCTCTTATACTGAAGTTCACTCCACTTTCTTTTGAAGTTGGCATATATATGTTGTGCAAACTGCCTATGCTCTAAATCAAGCAAAATATCTGCTACAACTTCAAGTAACCCCTGCAATTGTAATTAGAGTTAATATAACTGGAAATAACAGTGATATAACATCAACAACTAGAATTGTAAGTCAATACCTTGTGTCCATCAAAAATAAGAGTGAGACCTCCACCATATCCAAGCTCTAAATCTTCTTGAAGCAAAGACAGGAACCAAGCCTAATTATATTTGTTTTCTACACCTACCACAGCCCATGCAACTGGGTACATCTGATTGTTTCCATCCCTACTAATGGCTATCAATAACTGTCCTTTGCATGTGTGAGTCAAGAAACATCCATCTAATCCTATAACCTTCCTGTAGGCATCTAACCAACCTTGCTTAATTCCCTTAAAGCAAACATACATCCTTTTAAAGGTAATTTTGCCATCATTATCCCTGTCTTTAGTCTCCAAGTGACATGTACTACCTGGTTAAGATTCCAAACAGCTTGCCTAATACTACTATAATTGCGTAATGTTCAATTAATCTCCCCTCATAATCATACAAGGCATATATTTTGGCTCTTTTGCACTGACCCATACTAACATGAATTAGGAATTTCTCCTTGATGGAGTTTTGCATGTATTTGTGGGTCAAACTTGGATTGTCAATAATCTCTCTTGCATAATGGTGAGCTATCCATTTATAAGTAATCAAACTACCAAGTGTATAGTTTCTGCAGCACATATGGTCTGGGTATAATCTTATAATTTGGAATGACTTTTTAGTGCTCATCCAGGATGCCCACAACCTAAATGGACAGGAAACACTCTTTTGTAATCTCTTTTTTTCATTTTTGTAAAGTCCCAATAAAAAGATCTTCTTTAGCCTGTTAAAGCTTAGTTAACCTGGAAAAATCAAAACTAACTATAAGAGAAACTATGATTGTGAATACTACAATTTATGTGGAATCTAACTTGCAATACTAAGAAGAACAATGAATACTAAACTTGAATATATTGATTGCAAATATTCTGCCAAGGTTACATAATAACTAACTATGAGATATGTGTTTTCTATGAAAAACTGATATATCTAAACTACCACATGGTTCCCTTTTATACACTAAGGAAAACCTTAATGGGCTTACAAAACGCATTAAGTGATCATGCATATCTATTCCTAATATATCTCATGCATATCACATAAGCAGTACTAACTTCTTATACTAACAGTACTAATAAACTAACTAACAGTACTAACTATACTGACAGTACTAACATTTGTACTGGCAGTACTAACTAATAAAACTAGCAGTACTAACTACTTAGTCTATTTCTTCAGTCTTTAGCAGCAGTATCAATCTTGAACCAACGGTAGTAAAGTAGTACTAGCAGTAGTAACTCAAGATTCCCAACAATCCTCCCCTAAAATTGATATTTACTTGTCAATCATCAAGTTTCTTCAGTCTAAGCATCTTGGTCATTTAGAGGATGTATTCAAACATTTTGCTACTCTTCAAGCATTGATTTGATGAACTTGATAAGCTCAAATGCCATAGTACTTTCTTCTTTAGCTTCTAACTACAAGTTCAGCATCTTCTCCAATAATTCCTTGACCAGTGGGTACTTTTTCTCTACTCGCATATTAATCTCCATAGGTGTACCATCCATAAATAGAGTGTGAACTCTACAATTGTCATGCAATTTCCATTTTAGCAATTGCATAACATTGGCTCTGTCTTGTCACTGCTCCTCCCCTGTTTGGATGCATCCTCTTCATTCAAATCATCATCTGAAGAATCAATTTGTCTGTATTTCCTTCTTCTTGGTTGTGAGGTGCTTGACTTCCTTGACTTTAAATCTCTGACTCTTTTCTTTAGTCTGAGGATCTCAATAGCATGAGCATCCATTCTCTTCTCCAAGTCAAGCCCTGTTTATTGAACCGAGGTACAGGTTTCCATCAATTCCTTAATTAGTTCCATTCTACCCTCTTCACTTCCAGGTGTGTTGCCTCCTGAGAAAGGTGAATCATGGGGTGTAGGTGGTTCATTATCCGTCAATTCAAAATGATATTCCATACTGCCCTCCTCACTTCTAGATGTGTGACATTCTGAGAGAGGTGATTCATTAGGCTTTTCAAGCACTCTCTCAGACCTAGTCTGAGCAGGAGTACCCCCTATGGTGTCTTGACACCTGGGACTGCCACCTGTATCCATTCCATGAGGAATGTCAACATTAGGCATTGCCGTGGTATGGGTCCTAATTATGTTATCACCGTCCTGTGCTGCATCTAAGCTAGCAGTAGTAGTGATATCCCTTTCCACACTGTCACCCCCTTCTTATGGACAGCCTCATCTGCTCCAAGGTCTTGAGGTACACTAGTCTGAGGTAACTTAGTGTCCTTTTTGGTTCTCCTATGTTTTTGAGTCTTTCTTTTTCTTTGATATGTAGTTGGAGATGGGAGTATTTGCTCAATGTGAGCTTCAGATTGAGGTTCATGAAAAACTGGTGGAGGTGTTTCAGTTTGAAGTGGTTCTGTTTGAGGTTCAGAAACATGTGGTTGTGAAGTAGAGGGTGTGGGTTGGGGTTCAGGTGGTGTTGCTGAACCTTCACTCTCAGGTGCTTGGTTTTGCACCAACATGGATTCAAAAAGTGGAGTAACTTTTCCTGAAAATTTGGTACTTTGCCTTGCCATATTTGAGAAAACCTTTTTACTATGTTTGGGTGTCTCATAAGTATCATTAAAAGGTTCTGGTAAATCTTTAAGCTGGTTATTCAAAAAGAGTTGTAAAAACCTTGGATACATTAAAAATCTCTTTGGATCCAAGTTCCTCAACATACCATCAAAAATTAATTTAGAAAAATTAAACTTTTGACCCTTTGCTAGACATATAACTGCTGAAGCCAAATTAGTTGAAAACTCATTCCAAGCAGTTGATTTTGAACTTATACAATGAAGGATGGTATGTATCAGAAACTTCCATTGAGGTGAGAATGAACCTTTTTAAAAAGTAAGTTTTGTAGAAAGCCGTTCATCCCATCAATGTAAGGTTTTCAAAAATTTCATCATTTGTTAGGCAGGTAATACCATCCTCATCATTAAAGAGAAGATCACTTCTCACTGATGATTCTGATATAACCACAGCCTTGCCATCAACAATAGCATGTATTTGCTTCACTGAATTGACTGTTTTAGAAGTGGCAGTATTCCAAAACTGTTCAATGTAAGAAGCATAGATAGTGGGACTTACAGTGAGAGCATAATTGATTGAACATGTAGAGAAGAAGTCCACTATCTGATGAAACTCAACGTTTTCCTCTGACTTTTCCAAACAAGCGACCATGTTGTGTTGACCGACAAACTTCAAATCTGCCATATAGTGATTGATTCAAGAGAAAGGTTATGGGTTTAAGTTCGTTGATGAAAATACGAGGGTTTGGCAAAGTTAATTGAGATATTATGAAGAGAGCTTAAGGGTGTGATTGGACCGACTGAATAAACTTGATCCTTTATATTAAAGAAAGAGTATAATAAAAGGAAAGATCAAGAATTATCCAATTCATAGACCCCTATAAGCAAGTTGTTGGCGAAAATATCTCAACGGTAATAATAAATTAATGAAAATCTGTTATGCCCCAAACAGTATTAACGGTAACAAGCAGTACTAATATTAGCCTGGCAGTATTAACTTTTTGACTAGCAGTACTAATATTAGTCTAATAGTATTAACTTGTTCTCCAATAACTATGCAATAACATGCCTCTATTCATCACAAGCACACTAGAAATAACTAGATAGACATATGAGAATTCACGAGGATCCATATCTATGCATATCCCATGAATAAAAGTTAAGAACTGTTAACCAAACCAACATACCAGTTGTAGCCCATTCCACTCAAGACGTCCAGTTATTTATGATCACACCAAATCCAACCATACTGCTTTGCTTAACTTGTAAATGTTAGTCCAAAGCACAATACGTACCATATGCTTCTTGACAGTATTAAGTTTTGACTAACAGTATTAAAACTAGCAGTATTAAGTATAACTAGCAGTACTAGTTATACCTAGCAGTACTAATCCTTGAGATATCAGATTAAGCTTCAAAGTCATCTAAAAAGCATCTCCAAACCATGTCAAGCATCAATCCACTCATGACAACTAAGCAGTACTTAACCAAGCCTAGCAGTATAAACTTTTTGTACCAGCAGTACAAAGTTTCTTCAAATAGAGAAAGCTAAGCCCAACAGTATTAAGTAACTGATCATCATGTTTACCTTCCAACTTCAATCCAAATAGCACTTGTGTATAATCCGCTGCACTTATACACCATTAACCTCCCCTGAGACCATGCAGCTACAGATTAAGCATACAAATGCTTGCCACCAGAAAATTAAATCTACTCACATCAAAAGCTTTAGTGAGCAAATCAGCTACATTATTATCAGTGTGTATCTTGACCATCTCTATCACTTCCACCAAAGGCAACAAAACCTCCATCAATGTCTTGATAGTCAGTAAGGAAGTCTTTGTTCCCTGTCATGTGCCTGGAACATCCACTGTCAAATATTCCTTTGTTCTTCAAAGCTTGTTGTGGATTTCCCTGCATAAAAGTAAGAGAGTTAGTGTCTCTTGGGGACCCAAGCCACTACTGACTTGAGTTTGCCTTGTGGATCTATATAATTTACTCTTTTTGAGACCCATGATCCACTATTGTCTTTAGAGACATTGTTTAAATCAGTCATTTTAGGTCTCCAAACACAACCTGCTGAGGCCTTAACAGCAGTGACCCCATTTCCCTTAACAGCACTAACTGCTGTTTACCCAGCAGTATTAACACCATTTACTCTAACAGTATTAACTTTTTCATTTGAAATTCTGGTATGTGGTACTGTTAATTTATAAAAAGGTCTTCTAATGGGTGAATTAGACTTATGAAAAGCATTTGTTCTTAATTTTGAAACATTTACTCTATTTGTATGGGTAGCAGTATTAACTTGTTTGACTACACTAGTTGATGCTGCTGCTCTGAAAGAGCTTTGCTTGGCAGCACTAACTGGTACTCTTCCAGACCTTGTTAAGATTATAGATGGAACAAATTTATTTTGATGATTTATTCTTTGAGTTTTGTTCCAAACTGGCCTAATCTTCAATGATAACTCTACTAGGCCTAACAAATTCAACTCTAGGCATTTCTACATTAGTATTGCTAATTTGAGAGGCACTTTTTTCAACTTGAGACACACTAGCACTAGTCTTATTTGCTGTAGGCCTATAAATAGAATCGTCCAATCCTGCAAAAGATAGGTTAGCTAGTGGAGGCATGTAGTTCCTAGTTAAAGGAGGAGGAACAACATGATATCCATTATCCTTTTTGAACCTATCATTTGTTTAATTGTCATCTCCATTACTTGAACGACTATCAAATACACTATTAAACAATTCACTACCACTTGAATCATTTTCATTCAATTGATTTCTATATCCTATTAATTAGTTTATTTAAGTTTTTAGAAGATGTTTCAAACTGTTCTAGTTTACCTTTTAAATTATCTTTTTCTCTTAAAGTTTCATCTAACTGATTTTTAAGTCTAGTGACAACATTACTTTTGTCTTTTACTTCAAATTCTAAGACTGCAATCTTTTCTTCATAGACAGCTTCATTTTTCCGATGAACAACTAACTATGCCTCTACAGATTCTAGGCCTAACTGATAAGCTATAATTTCTAGATTAGCCTTACTAAGAGTTTGTCGTTGTTCATCAATCTGTTTTTGATGTTTTTCATATGTTTTACACAGTTTTTAGAACAAGATTGTACCTCTGTGTCAGACCCTGAGGAGTTTGAAGTGTAGGCCATGAGAGCAAACTCAGTTTGTTCATCTTGAGCTATATAACTCTAGTCATATCCCAGTTCATCTTGGATAATCAAAGCATTGTCCTAAACAACCAATGCATCAGAGGTCTCTACTGGTACAGTCTTTCTGGTGTTGTCCCTGCTCCTATACCCTGCATCTCTATTCTTGTTCCCTTGATTTCTTGGTGCCCTACATTCCTTTGCAAAATGACCCGTTCTATGATAGTTAAAGCATTCAACCTTAGTTTTATCAAAACCTATAAGTTCTTTGCCATTGAAGATTAACTTTATTCTAGTCTTCTTATAAAATCGCTTAACCCTCATAGAGAGCATGGCCACCTGCCATTTAAGGTCCATTTCTTCTAAATCATCATGATCAATCTGCTCTAAGTCTTCATCATCCAGTTGTGGACTATTTGACTGATAAGAAAAGAATGAGAACATTAGATCATCAGTATATAATGATGAAGAGGCTTGTCCCTGAGAATTATGGCCTAATGCTGTAGAAACACCATTAGCAGTATTAACTTCATTACTGCTGCTAGTGTCTTCTATAGAGAGAAAGGCCACATTCTAAGAGTTTGAAGATGATCCAGAGGAACCTTTGATATCAGCTTCAAACACTTTTAGGTTATTGTATAGATCATCAATATCTAAATCATCTATACTATCTTTGTTCCTCATAATCAAGGATACATTGTTCCATGATGAAGGTAGAGCTCTTAAAAATTTCTAATTTGCATCTTCATTAGGAACAGCTGCACCATGAACTTCTAGAAGACTGATAAGTTTTTGAAACCTATCATATGCTTTATCTAAGCCTTTTGTGTCAGATACATAAAAGTTTTCAAATTGTTGCTTCAAAATAGTTTTCTGCATCTTCTTAGATTCAACATTGCCACCAAATCTACTCTTGATAGCAGCCCACGAAGACTTTGCATCCTTTATTTTAGTTGATACTCATCAGGAATAGCCAAAAGCAAAATGCTTTAGTTTCAACACCATTTTCATCAGTTGTTACTTGTATAGGACCATCACCATTCAAGATCACTTGCCACAAACTATAATATGTGTTAGTGAGATACTGCTTCATCCTCATGCTCTAAAAGGTATATTCACCCTTCTTAAGGATAGGAAGTTTTATAATAGACACCATTTGAGGAGATTCTACTCGTGCTATTTATGTTGCAGGTTCTTCACTAGACATTGTGTATTTTAGGAAGAGATTATCTGATAAAGTTCTGTTTATTCAGAGTTTCTCTACAAGCTCTGATACCACATGTGAAGACCCAATGAAACGGATCTTCTTTAGCCTATTAAAGCTTAGTTAACTTAGATAAATCCAAACTAACTATATGAGAAACTATGATTATGAATACTACAAGTTATGCGGAATCTAACTTGCAATACTAAGAAGAACAATGAATACTAAACTTGAATATATTGATTGCAAATATTCTGCCTAGGTTACAGAATAACTAACTATAAATTGATATGTGTTTACTGTGAAAATTGATATCTCCAACTATGCCGTAAGGTTCCTTTTATACACTAAGGAAACCCTAATAGGCTTACAAACTATGTTAAGTGATCATGCATATCTATTCCTAATATATCTCATGCATATCACATAAGCAATACTAACTTCTTATACTAACAGTACTAATAAACTAACTAGCAGTACTAACTATAACTAACAGTACTAACTATTACAACTAGTAGTACTAACGACTTAGTTTATATTATTCAATCTTCAGTAGCAGCACAATTCTTTAAATAGCAGTACTAAGTCCATCAGCAGTATAATCTTGTAGAAGCTCTTAATTCCCAACATAATACATGAAATGAAAGTACTGAAAAGATTAGGGTCTTAGGTAAACCTTAGATGAATGTAAGATGAATGATGAACAAGATCAAACCCAACCAAGAAAACCCTAATTAGAAAATAGAAGTAAAAAACCCTAATTTCTTCAAGAAACCACCCTAATTTCAAACCCTCCTTGCTTAACCCTTATATAAACCTAACCAAGATTCCAAGACACCTTGTATATGATTAATAATAACCCTTGAATACTTGTGCTAACTTATAAATAAAAAATACAAAGTATATGTGTGGGTGGGTAGTGAGCCGTGGACTAGGATGTGAAAAAAAGAGAAACACTTAAGTTTTATGCTTGTAAATGATGTGTGTATGATTATACTACTTTATGGAATTTATTTATAGATGAAAATGCATGTATACCATCTTAGGGAAACCAACAAATGGTTTTGAGGTCTTGCAAGGGTGTAACCGGTTATGGATCTCAAAAAGGGGGAACCAAAATAGTTTTTAAGTTATTAAGTACATACTAGTATAAGGACATCTCATGGATGGTTTCTACTTTGTGTAAGTATGAACTGACATGTCTTACATGCTTGGTTCTTGTCTCATCTCCCTTCCTTGGTTCTTGCCGTGAGTTATAACACAAGGGGGGACATAAATTGGGTAAAAGTGGTGGTTTGATCCATTCGATAACAAATATGATAGTTTATTCAAGTTAGTGGAGGTGTAGGATTTAATTTTAAGTTGTATGATTGTGTATATGCATAATTTCATGTAGGGGATGATTTGGACAAGGTTTTATGAAGTTTTTGGGTATTGTGGGTATTAGTGGGTATTTGTTGAAGTGTAGATGGGTTTATGGTTTGCCATGTATGCAAAAGTGTAGTTTTATTGTGTTACGTAAATGATAGTTTTGAAACTATCCCTTTAAATATATATAAATATAAATAATTATAAATATATAATAAGGATAATTATCAAAAAATCTCAATGTAGTAACCGGGAAGTATGTGATTCCCGAGTCGTTTATCCCCAACGAGGAATGCAATGGAAAGTCGAGAGTCGGTTTGATATTTGATGTTTGAATGACAAAGATTTTGATTTGTTTTCTAATTCTATGGGAAAATTAATGCAATTAACTAAAAACAATTAAGGCAACACAAATATAAAACTAAAAATGCAAACCGGGAATCCTAAAAACACGTCTAAATTATTAACTAATTTAAATTTTAGCCCAAAAAATGAAAACTTAGTTTCTAAACCTCTAAAATGATAAAAGAAATTTTTCAAAAAAAGAATTATATTTTTTTGAGTTTTTAATAATTTTCTAAGAATTAAAAACCTATTTAAAGTTCTAGAAGATGACAAATTAATACCTAAAAATTCCAAAAAATGATTTTCTAATTTAGAAAAGTCTAAAATGTGATAAAAACTTAGAAAAATATCTTTCACTACTTTTTATAATTAAAAACTATTTTCTAAATTTAATTTAAAAAGCTAAAAATGAAAATTAAAATCTAAAAGTGATAAAAATGATCTTAAAACTTGTAAACCTAAAAATATTTATTTTAAAACTAAAAACTATTTTTTGTATTTTTCTAAATAAATTTTCTATTTTTAAATGACTTTTCAAAATTTTGAGCTACGAAAATTAATAAAAAGTAACAAATAAAGATGGAAAAATCTGAAAAATGCAAGAAAGTCCTAAATGTTGTGAGGAAGGCAGGAAAAATAAACTGAAACACACAACTTAAGTAGGGACTTTTAGGCTTAAAAATAAGCAAAAAAGTAGTTATGCCAAAACTGTTAAACCACAGCCTAAGTGGGGACTTTTGGGCTTAAAAATAAGCTGACAGATGGAACCTTATGACCATGAAACCTCAAAACAGATCATCTTTGGACCTCAAAAAACTCATATCAACTTTCAAAAAGTAGTTTGAAATTTAGGATAAGCCAGAAAAGCAATTGGAAAAAGTAGTTTCTCAAATTTTCAAGACTTGGTAAACTTTGACAGATTTGGACAAAAATAAAAACAACAAATGTAGACCTATTGACTTGGTTTCTAACTTGTTTCAAGACTTAAACATACACAAAAACGTAACACATTCACAAGATTCAGAGATTTGATCACACAACTGATTAAGTGAGCTTATGGGCTTACAAATTCAAACCACAAGTTATACAAACTACGACTTTAAACTTAAACACTTAAAAATTTAAACAAACTCACTTTTATTACTACTTTTACCTAATCTAAGTTAACTCAAGAGCACAAAGTGAATTTTGACCCATTTTCACCCATCAAATCAGTTAAACCAAACACCCCTTTAACAATAATTCTTGATATTTTTAATTTGATACATATTGATTTAAGCTAAACTTTGCAAAGACCAGATAATATTTAGCTTAATATAAACCCAATGAACAAGTATAATCACAGGAATAAGCCAGAATAATAAGCTAAACAATTATGAGCTATTTGAGACAGTATCTAAGAAAAACTTATACCAATGATTTTTAAACTATAACCTAGGAATTTTTAACTCTAAATATCATTAATAAGAATAAATAAGAAAATAAGAACAGACAATAAGCACCAATAAGCAGTTGAATAGTAAATAAGCTAGAAATAGAAATTTCGAAACTTACAAAGGCTCTTGCTTAAACAGGGCAAACAAGCTTATAAATAAGCTAATCTACAAGCTCTAGCTTATCAAAAGACAAGCTAGTAGTGTCCATAAGCCCTTCCATTTCTGGCTTATCATCCAAATAAGCTGTGGTATTTGAGAGGTGGATTTTTTTGTTTTGTGAATTTCTTAAATACTTAACAGATTAAAGTGATTAATGAAAACAGGTTGTATAACAGTTTACTAAAGAGCTTATAAAAGGCTTTTGATAGCTTTCAAACAAAAATTTAAGAAAAACAGATTTTAAACTAAAACTTGGAATTTCATTAACTCATAAAAACATTACAATATTTTAGAACCTAAGCTAATATTACACTACTAAAGCTGATAAAAAATTAACTAGATGCCACTTAAGGGCTTACAAAGACCCTATTTATAT